>JAOPHQ010003815.1:0-54854 GCA_030340625.1 Merluccius polli
TGAGTCCCAACCAAGCACAGATGTTCAGAACATGTTGGAGCCACAAAGCTTTACGTTATATATTCAACATTAACAAAACTAAATCTAGTCTATCAGAAAAGACTTCACATTTTTGTTTCATTTTTTATGAAAATATACTTTTTCTTTCTGAATAGTTGGCTCCACTCACCTAAAAGTCTCAACAGGTATTATAAGGAATGAACCGGGTGTTAAGTCTGGTCTAACTGGTGGAGCATATATTATAGAGAAGGAACATGGTGTTGAATCTGGTCTAACAGGTGAGGTGGAGCAGGTATTATAGAGAAGGAACCTGGTGTTGAGTCTGGTCTAACAGGTGAGGTGGAGCAGGTATTATAGAGAAGGAACCTGGTGTTGAATCTGGTCTAACAGGTGAGGTGGAGCAGGTATTATAGAGAAGGAACCTGGTGTTGAGTCTGGTCTAACAGGTGAGGAGGAGCAGGTATTATAGAGAAGGAACCTGGTGTTGAGTCTGGTTTAACAGCAGCAATCCTTTTAATTTGTCCCTGGAGGGTTCTGAGGAGAAGGCCGAGAGTACAGCAGGCCCAGCCTCAGCCACTAAACACAAGGCTTCAGACAACAGAGCCAAAAAGGCCACGGCACCTGGGGGCGTAGCCACGGAGAAACAGACCAGACTGAAGCGCAGGGGAGAAGACATCGAGACACACAAGTACATAGGTCAGTTCTGTGTTGAAAGGTATCCACGTATGTTGTTGCAGGTATCCACGTTCCTGTTGAGTCTGAAGCACAACTATAGTTGTACTCTATGACAAAAAATGAAATTGAAAATGCAAAGCCGTTTGCATTTTCATTTTCATTATGATCCGAATTATGCCTACATAAGTGGAATATTAAAATGCTATTACATTTTCATTTTCATGTTTGAATTAACATTTGAATATTGTTAATGTCACACTCTGACTTAGGGTGAGGGTAGTGTGCCGAAAGGCTGACGGGAAAAAGTGTTGTTTAACCTTAAAATATCCCAAAAAGGTTGCAACACAAAGTCCATTTGATGCAGAAGATGAAGTGGTTTATTGCTCTTTAAATGCAGTTCATGAAAATGTGAGCAAACAATAACACCAAAAACGCTGCAGAAAAATATATTTACAAAGTATTAATCAACACCACCATAGGGTCTACAAAGCACCACAGCCCTTCTCTGACTGCCTAGGCAGTGTAGAACCCCTCCATTTAAAGGCTTGCCTCCCACTGGACCACTTGCCTCCCACTGGACCATACCACCTTAATTGGAATCAAATAAATAATCACTTAACGCCACCGGTCATTTTCCATATCCGAACTCATTACTACATCTATTTACACTTATTTACAAAACATAAAGGCGGTCCTCAGCGCAGTCACACAAGACCTCAGTCCAGAAATTAATTTACAAACCCATTTCAACCCCACAGTTGGTATGATTCAGTAAGATGGACTGAGAATGCGCCCTATGGTTACTCAGGCACTATAAAAGACAGCCTGAAACAAGGCTCTGGTCCTTTGTCACTGCCCAGCACCAGGAAATACTGTGGTAAGAAAGCAACATAATTAGATACAAACTCATGATTTCCAATCCTCAAATAATAAAGAAATACCCAAAACAATAAATGTGTTTGTGTGTGATTCTGGACAACTTTATGGAAATAAATAGCACAGGAAACTTACTTGGCTGTTAAATGTAGCTCAATGTGTGCACCCACCAAACTAACAATAGCATGCTACCTGGCTAACATGCTACCTGGCTACCATGTGGTCTGTGTACTGAATGATGGTGTGGTGTATTACCAGTGGCAGGGAAAACTGCCACAGTTAACCATAAAGTGAGGCTACTCTTTGAAAATGAAAATGCCGCTTGCATTTTAATTTTCAATTTGTCAGAGAAAGTGTATACTGGTACATGAAAATTAAAATTAAAATGTTCATTATGATTCGAAATTATGCTTACATAAGTGGAACATGAAAATGCTATTCCGGATTGCATTTTAATTTGAATTAAGTTAACCATATGCTTCCATACTTTGAGTAGCATCCCAGTTCAAATTAAAATCAATTAATGACATCTATAAAATTCTTAACATGCGTCCATGCGTGTGCATGCGTGTGTGTGCGCATGTATGTGTAGATGATGAGCCAGAAGCCGGGCCCCAGCACTACATCCTGTTAACTGGATTCAAGCAGCCCCAGCTCCTGAGTGCCCTGGAGGCTGTGGGCGTGCATGTGGACAATGTGATCAAGCTGGAATGGGAGCGGACGCACATCGAGAGCAGGGGCTCTTCAGAAGGAAGAGACATGAGTGGAGGTGAAAAATAACAACATGAATAAGAAATAGAAGTTGATGAAAGTAAAGTAGCTACAGATAACGAATGTATGCCTATGTAAAGGACCACATTCCCCTTGGATTGTACCAGTTCAGTATGCTCAATGATATATTAATGTTTATTAATACAAATGCATATTATTAGTATACAAACATCATTTCATATGATCACGTGTACACCTTTTTTACATTATTACATTATTACATATATACATTATTTGTATTGAAAGGTTGGCAAGAAAATGTTCAGCAAAGTTTATATTTAATTGGAGGAGCGTGGTTGTGTATTGCAGAGTGGCCCGGGACAACCCAGGAACAGGTTGTGTTCTGGTCCGCCCTGGGGGGCGTTCTGGATCTTGGACCAGCTCGGTCTAAGCTCCAGGATGTGGCTCGCCTCAGCTGCACTGTTGCTGACCGGCCACATGTTCCTGGACAACCGCACACTCCAGATACAGTCACCTCCACTATTGCTGACCAGCCACATGTTCCTGGACCACCGCACACCCCGGCTATGGTGAGCTACACGTGAAGTCAGCTACATGAAGTCAACTACACATGAAGTCAGCTACATGAAGTCAGCTACACATGAAGTCAGCTACATGAAGTCAGCTACACATGAAGTCAGCTACATGAAGTCAACTACACATGAAGTCAGCTACATGAAGTCAACTACACATGAAGTCAGCTACATGAAGTCAGCTACACATGAAGTCAGCTACACATGAAGTCAACTACATGAAGTCAGCTGACAGCTACACATGAAGTCAGCTACACATGAAGTCAGCTACACATGAAGTCAACTACATGAAGTCAGCTACACATGGATTCAGCCACACATGAAATCAGCTACACATGAAGTCAACTACATGAAGTCAGCTACACATGAAGTCAACTACATGAAGTCAGCTACATTAAGTCAGCTACACATGGATTCAGCTACACATGAAGTCAACTACATGAAGTCAGCTACACATGAAGTCAGCTACACATGGATTCAGCTACACATGAAGTCAACTACATGAAGTCAGCTACACATGAAGTCAGCTACACATGAAGTCAGCTTCACATGAAGTCAGCTTCACATGAAGTCAGCTTCACATGAAGTCAGCTACACATGAAGTCAGCTACACATGAAGTCAGCTACATGAAGTCAGCTACATGAAGTCAGCTACATGAAGTCAGCTACTGTGTGTGTGTGTGTGTGTGTGTGCGTGCGTGCGTGCGTGCTTGCGTGCTTTTTCTAGTTGGAGTTGGGAAGTCATATTTTTGAGGCCGTGGCGCATCTGATCTATGACTGCCTGGCCTGGCGGAGACAACATCAGAACTACCTGGACCACATGTCACTCATCACCATACCTACAATAGTGAGGACCCCCCCCCCCCCCTCCCACACACACACACACACACACACACACACACACACACACACACACACACACACACACACACACACACACACACACACACACACACACACACACACACACACACACACACACACACACTACCTGGACCACATGGCACTCAGCACCATACCTACTGTAGTGAGGACCCCCCCCCCCCCCCCCCCCACACACACACACACACACACACACACTACCTGGACCACATGTCACTCATCACCATACCTACTGTAGTGAGGACCCCCCCCCCCCACACACACACACACACACACACACACACACACACACACACACACACACACACACACACACACACACACACACACTACCTGGACCACTTGTCACTCATCACCATACCTACTGTAGTGAGGACCTCCCCCCCACACACACAAACAAACACACACAAACACACACACACACACAGCATTGCTAACCTTGTTGTTGTGTTAGATTGAGGAGAGTCTCCAGAGCTCCATAAAGGAAGACACTCTGGGACTCCTGAGGAGAGGTAGGACCATCACATCACACTTGTTTCTATTATTCTGTCATAAATTAAACCAGAGGTAAAACCATCACATCACACTTGTTTCTATTGTTCTGTCACAAATGAGACTGTTACCTGTCTCCACAGATGTGGACATGCGTTACTATGACAACCTCCTGGACCAGCTGCCTCCAGAGGCCTGCTCCATTCCTCTCATCCTACACTGCATGCTGGAACAGGTCTGTCATCCTCCCTGTATATTTTTTGTACTCATTTCCCAGCGGGGATTAATAAAGCAGCATCTTATCTCATCATAAATATATATTGTTTTTAATCCATTTTGCAAAAACAAATGGTGTATATCTGTATGTGTATATGTCTATGGACTAATGTTTGTATTCTATCTATCTAGGTGGTGATGTTTTCTCCAGAGAATGGTGAAAGTGTTGCTCGGCCTGAGCTTGAGCCTAATCCTCCTGGCATAGACGGTTGCCTGGCCAGGTGCACGCTGGACAACCTTCTACCACTGGCTGAGACAGAGGAGGACAGGAGACGCATGCTGGACAACCTTCTACCGCTGGCTAGGACAGAGGAGGAGAGGAGACTCATGCTGGACACTGTCCTGAATCTAGCACCAGGCCAACAGCACAGCAAGGTCTGCAAAACATAACAGAATCCCATCTACCAATACCATGTACCATTTAGTCATTTAGTTATCCAACGAGACTCCAGTGAGTTTTAGGATCAGGTCGGGGGCTAGGGCATCGATGAACCCAAAATCCAGGGCCATTTCTGACCTTCTAGGGGCCCTAAGCCACATCCTACTACCCCTCATATATATATATATATATATATATATATATATATATTAGGGATGGGCATAATTAATCGATGATCGATCATTGATCGTTAAGAAATGGGTCGATCAATTTATATTGTTATCGCTCAAAAGGACGTTGTGTTGCATACTGTGAGTCTTGAAGCGGTGCCCGGTGATCGCGGCTTTAGTTCCCCCGTGTCTGATCGCTGTAATTCGGAGTGTGAATATCTGTTGAATATCTAATATCTTTCTAACTTTAAAAAACACTTTAGTATTTTTTAAGACGATAGTCGCACATCCCTCGTAACTACGCCGTGAAGGTGAACCCTCCCGGACTCCGCTATTAACATGAACCGCTCCGCCGGAGGAGCCGCACATCCACACGCACCGGACACCAGAATACAAACACACATGTTTTCCATTTGCTTGCTTTTAAATAAAGTTGTGTGCAGTTATACGGTTAAATACGATTATTGATTAATGACCAATCGCGTACTGCGGTCAAGACAGCGGTCTCTCGGTTTCGCGTGGTCAAGCAAGCCGCTCCAACATTTTCAATATTTCCATAACTGTGACATTTTAGCAAAGAGTTCAGCCTCATACATGTTTTCTGACTAAGGTATTGCTTTTAGATAGTTCATGCAATTGTTTCTAAATGTGTGGCTCATCTTTTTGTTGCGAGCCTTTTTCGAGCGCTGGCTGCATATTGTATAGGCATATGTCGGCCTTTTTTCCCTTTTTTTCAAAACAGTTATACAGTTTAATGCCCACTTTTACTGCCTTGTTTGATTATTGTTGGCCGATAAGTAGGCTACTTATTGTAATTGGAATACAGATTTAGTCTTGTTGAATCGTTTCCAAACCTTTAAGAGCGCCTGTAGGCGCATTGTTCGGCTTTTACGAGCGCCGCATAGGCCTATAACCAGGGACGGGCTGGCCATAGGGAGGTTCGGGAGATTTCCCGAACGGCCGGACGATTTCAGGCCGAGCCGTCCGGCCGTAATATATATATATATTTTTTATTTTTTATTTTTTATTTTGTGTATTATTATTATTGGGCCGGTCCAGATTATTGGGCCGGTCCAGGACTGTCATAATACGTTGGTCGTAGGTCCGGGGTGTGGTACAATTGCGCACCCCCCCCCCCCCGTCAACAATCGCGCACCCCCACAAAAATAACGATTAATCGATAATTGATCGATAATTCTTGCGATGATCGATCAAGGAAATTTATTAAAATGCCCATCCCTAATATATATGTGTATATATATATATATATATATATATATATATATATATATATATATATATATATATATATATATATATATATATATATATATATATATATATATATATAATTTTTGCAGACTTGTTGCAAAAAAGCTAAATATTGATCTAGGGATCAAAATATACTGAACAATTTTACACAAAAAGTTGATTTATTTGTGTTTTAAAGGGGGGCCCCCTGGTGGCTTAGGGAGCCCTAAGCCGTTACTTACACAGCTTATCTAATAGCTAGAAACGGCCCTGCCAGAACCTGTGAGGTGGTAGTCCAACAGCTTAACTGCTAGACTAGCATGCTCATCTCTAGCAAATCAATGTGTAACCCATACTCTGCTGATGATCCACTAACTATCAACTGATAGACTGATGGTGACTTGTTGATTATGATTATTTCTTCTCTTGGTAAGCGGAGGGAGGACATACAGCAGTTTCCTGATCAGACGCTTGTCTTCAGACACCGGGACGAGAGAGCTCTCCGTCTGCAGCACATTACAGTGAATATCACACCCATAACGATTACTATTATTTACCACACCACATAATAATATGTTACTGTATTCACCACAACACATACAGTAATAGAAACATTTTACTGCATTCACCACAACACATAATAACATGTTAGGAACATTTGATCCCGTGTCATTTGGAACAATGTGTGTGTGTGTGTACCTGTGCGTGTGTGCGTGCATGTGTGTTTCACATGCATGTCTCAGGCACCTCAGGGTTTGGACCCGGTTACGGTGGAAGAGTCCATGCTACAGTTATCTTCCTTGTGGAGGCTGATAGGTTCTGCAGCTCTGCAGGGAACCAGCTGCACCATGGACGCATTCAAACAGCAGGTGTTACACTACTGCGCCAGCGGTGAGGAACACACTACTAACCCTATCCAAACAGCAGGTGTTACACTACTGCACCAGCGGGGAGATAGAGCATGTTGTCTCTTCCCAGATATCCTGTCCATGAAGATCACAAACAGGAGGACAAAGCACAACCTTGTCTAACACTGACTCTGAATTATATCGAGAAATGTCTTCTTTGTATTTACATTTTTGTTAGATGCTTTCATGTTGCCTTTACAAATGCATGTGATAGTTTACTTGTGTATTTAATTCTGTTTTGGATGTCTTTTATGATCATCTGGCTCACAAAACATAACACATCTAAATGAAACCACCACTGTTTACATCATCCTTGTCTAGGTGCATTTGGCCGAGACAAGGATACAATTTTCATTGCATTTTGCACTACCATGAATATCCCCACATTTTCATCCTCCCCATGTTATTCCCTCCAGATGAAGTGTCTTTGTCAACAGTGGAACACATGGTGCACCAGCGAGCGCTGGAGAGCATGCCTATAACTGGTGTTGACCAGCAGGGCGTGCTGGTGAAGAATGACCCACGGGCCAATGGCAAACAACAGCCACACCACTCACAGGGTAGGGTGGGAAGTATACGGTCAAGACCTCAACACATTATCAGTTCATCACTCTGTGTGTCGTCTTACTTTTGTACACACGTTCCCAGGTGGTGCTCTTGTATGCATGTTATATTTACCGCATATGCAGTCATTCAAAATGCGAATACAAAAAGTTAATGATAAGATACTAATTAATACATGACTGTAGGGTCGTGGCCTAAAAGCACAATGTTTTCCTGGCACAGATCAGACCTTTCTCACCCAGGAGCCGGAGAACAGAGAGGTACTGCTGACACTTTCATAGTGTATTTTATCTTTCAACTTATTCCAATTATTATTACCCCTACTTCATCAACAATGACTACGGTTCTGCATTTGTTACCTTCAAAGCTCTATTGATTATCTGTGTTACGGTCATGGCTGGAACGGGCTTTACTTTTCCTCTACTAACTTATTCACTTTCTTCACTTTGTTTGGGGAACAGAATACGTCGAGTCTATTGGACACGTTGGAGATCTTCCAGAGGAGTCGGCTGAGATCTCTTTCCGACTACCGCCACGCTGAACACCACAACACCAACGACTTCCCACAGGTACCCTGCTGTCTATCCCCAACAAGACCACCCTCTAGTTCAGTACCCTACTTTCTATCCAATCCCTAAATAAGGACTAAGGTGATGATTTGAATGAACTCAAAAATACTCAAAAAGCTAGACGACTCCTCCTCGTAACCATGGGGATAACACGTCCCCTTTCCTTCCTAGGACTCTTGCCGCGGTCACACCCAAACGCAAAGCACATTTTCGCCTCGTGTTACTCACACAAGTTTGACCACAGGATCATTTGTGACATATATATATATATATATATATATATATATATATATATATATATATATATATATATGTAGAGATATATATATGTATATGTAGAGATATACAATACAAAGGCAGAACTGGAATTGAACATTAATAACACTGATAAACCATAAGCCCTTCGTGGCAAAACATAAAACATGAACTTGTTCTTCTTCCCTGTGCTTTTATCTCCTGTCCAGGTCCTCCAGTCTGCGATGGACTCATACCTCTGTGTGGACTCCTTCCACAGCCCCCTGGACAACACTGTCTACATCATCTGTCACAGTCCCAGGAGCCCCCAGAGACACTGTTATGAATCTTGGGACACAGTCCTTCATACTGATGTGGCTTTCAGGTTCACACTTTCAGCTTTTAACAGAAACAACTAAGACCATGTTTTCACATTGTGTTGAATCTGAATACAATCGTTTTGGTGATCCTAGTTATTTCTAATGAGCTTTATTCCCTTTTGATCATCAGCATTTCTAATTTCTTTCATTGTTTCCCACTCGGTTTCTCCTTAGAAAGTACCACGAACATGTGGCCAATGTCATCTCAGATTGGACGAGAGAGGAAGAAGCAAAGAGAGAGGCGGAGCAAATCAAAACCCTGAGTCTGCTGGAGACACCACATGGTAGCTAGTTACCACATGGTAGCTAGTCAGCTAATCAGCTGGTCACCACATGGTAGCCAGTCAGCTAGACACTACATGATATCTAGTCAGCTAGCTTTTTCTATTTGTAAATCTCCTTTTTCTATCTATTTGTAAATCTCCTTTTCTCTGTTGTTTCTGGGTTTGTTTCGTGTTGACCTCTGATCTGTGATGTCATCACCAGGTGATGCAGATACATCCTCTGTAACAGAGGAGACATTACATGAGCCTGTCATAAGAGAAGAGTCCCTTAAGGTTGGTGGAAGCACACACGCGTATGCACGATTGCAGGCACACACACGCACACTAACACGCTTGTTGTGATATCTGTGTGTGTGTGTGTGTGTGGTTCCATGATGTCATGTGTGTGTGTTATTGGGAGGCGTGGAAGCTGGATCAGGAGCGACAGCAGCAGGAAGCTGAACTTGGCAAGAAGGGGGGGAGGGACAGCATCGTAAAGAGAGGCGTCTCCCCCACTAGAGACAGCGAGGACAAGAACACCTCGGCACGGACCAAGAGACAAGAGACACCCACTACAGCACCCCCTGGTGGGCAGAACCAGAGGAGGCCTGACACCAGGCAGCCCCACTACAGCATCCCCTCGTGTGCAGAACCAGAGGAGACAGACACCAGGCAGCCCCACCACAGCACCCCCTGGTGGGCAGAACCAGAGGAGCCGGTCTACTGAAGTCTTTCATGTGAGCATCTCAATCAGAACCAAAAAAAGATCGCTGATTTGAGTTCTTACATTTTGATGACATCATCAACAGGTGTTGAATGCTTTACAAAATAACAATTCAAAACGGACACTTACTGCACCTCGATTCAAACTGATGCCAAGATGCTGAAGTAAAATTACTTTTCAATGTTTTAAATGTTGAAAATGAATTTAGCAATTTTTATCTGGAGCATTGAACATGATTGTCAGACTGAAACACTTGATTTGCATTTGAATATTAATTAGAATTGCGCTAAAGAATGATGGAAGCGTGCATTTGTTCATGTCGTGTTGTATTTTCCAGGGCTACCGTATGGGTGGTGAGCTGATCCATGTGTCTGGACAGCTTCAACATCTGTTCCCTTCAGATGGTGGACGCGTCACAGTGGAGAAGGTCAGCTTTGTGCAAGGTAGGTCAAAACAGATGGCTCTCAAAGTCTCTCAGGCTCAAGACTGCATTGAGATTTGATTTGGTGGTATGTGGTCCATAGTATTGACAATGTCATTGTACAGTTGTGCTGTCAATCAAAATGATTAATATTGTAAGGGACATTTCCCTACCCTCGCTAGCCAACATATGCCCATGTACAAAATGTGTACTTTTACATTTTGTATTTTTATTAGTAGTACACTATTAGCATTACAAGAAGACTTTTATCAGAGCGGAGCCCATATTGTTTTTACTCGTCCTTTAGGTTCCAGTCTCATTAAAGTTGCTGTGAAAAAGGACGGCCATCACTTCTTCACCCATCGTGTGGCGGTGGGGTCGGACCAAACGCCTCTACTGGTGGAAGACATCACACCTCCAGGCAGGGATGGGAACGATTCTAAAGTTCCCAATCTACAATATATGTCGAGACAAGAGACCAGAGCGAGTGTTTATCTGAATAGCTTCAGTAGGATTCCATTTCCGTCCGAGCGGCTCAGATAAATAATAATCATCATCATCTGTATTAATAGTAGTATATTGGTATCTGTATTATTGGAATACAAATTAGAGGAAGTATTATCATCAATCTCAATAATGTAGCTCTAAATTTGCCAATAACGTGTGTGTGTGTGTGTGTGTCTGTAGCTGAGTCAGGTGTGAAGTGTGTGGACAGAAACGCAACACCACAGGGGTCCTTCTCAGCCGTGCTGGATGGTGGCGTCCGCCTTTCTTACTGCTACAACGGCCCGGCCGGAGAACACACAGGTGTCACTTCACCACTACACACTACTAACACACACCTATCAGTTCACTACTACACACTACTAACACACACAAAGTTATCAGTTCACCACTACACACTACTAACACACACACACACCTATCAGTTCACCACGTAGACCATATGCTGCTGCCTAGAGTTTAAAACCTGCAGGCTGGTCTTGATAAATAGTCCAATAAAACTATTCATTTGATTTAATTTATTTTAATTTTTTTACTGTGTGTGTGTGTGTGTGTGTGTGTGTGATCCAGTGTGTCCACAGGAAGTGACCCAGGACGACCCCAACCCTGCCTCTACTGATGTCCCCCCAGCTGCTCACTGTTCCCTACCTGGCAACCTCCCAGCTAGCCCCCCAGCTAGCCCCACGGTCTGTCCCCCAGACACACACTCAACCACACACTACAACCCTAGCCTCCACCTCCCAGCTAGCCCCCCAGTTAGCCTCCAAGCTAGCCTCCCAGCTAGCCTCCAAGCTAGCCCCACGGTCTGTTACATATATACTACATATGCATGTAAGTGTTTAAGTACATACTTAAAAAAGCTTAAATGGACAATGACAATAAACAACACTTTCTCTCTTTGTGCGTGTGTGTGTCTGTGTGCATGTGTGTGTGTGTGTGTGTGTGTGTGTCTGTGTGTGTGTACAGTCAGCTGAAGAGCAGTCTGCTTGTCGTCCATTCAACAGTCTTCACATGTCTGCCCCTAACGGCTTGACTCTGCAGTTCCTGGCAGAGGACACACATGGTGAGTAACCTAATACTAATATTTAATAATAGATTGATCGTTAGGTTTAGCAGGTAGTTGAGAGGAGTAACCTAATAATTTATAACTAATATTTAATATAATAATGATCGTTATGTTTAGTAGTAGCTGAGTTTAGTTTAGTCTTCATGAGAAAAAATACGTTTGGCAGGTTGTCAGAGCAAAATAACGTGATTACGGTGAAAACAAACCTCGCCAAACTTATTTTTCTTCTTGTTATCTGATCTCCCCATCTCCATGGAGACCCCACTGGTCTGAATTAATAAAACCGAACCGCATGGAGGATAAAACAAGTTTGGAGTGAGAACGTCTGCTAGAGTTGTATCTACCTGTATCTACCTTATATCAATGTTATGTCGTGTGTGTGTGTCTGTATGTGTGTGTCTGTGTCTCTGTGTGTGTATCAGTGGTGTCCCCTGGTGTGTGCAACGTGTTGGTGAGGCAGAGCATGTATGCCCGGCGCGACAGGGTTGCCGTGGCGATGCCTGCGGAGCTCTCCCGCGTCATCACCACCCAGGGAGCTGTGGTCAGACACATGAGAGACGGATCCACAGAGGTACACGCCACACGCCAACAACACACCACAGCATATTTAGTACATCTGGTCTTGAAACACAGAGGTTGTATTTTATTCAGGTGGTGTCAGAACCAACAGTTAATCACACAGCCTTTAGATTGGTCTGGATGAATTCAAAAGACTTTATTATAACATATATAATATAAAAATATGAATAGATTATAAATATATTATATTGATATTAAAGTGGAGGCTGACCTGGACACACGGCTTACATGCTTCTGAGATTCTGATCCTCTGTCTGTCTGTCTGTCTCTCTGTCTGTCTGCGTCTGTGTGTAGGTGCTGTTTCCAGACGGCGCTGTCAGCTTCAGCCCTGACTCTGGCCCTGTGTGGCCGCCGGATGCTGAGCTCAGACAGGAAGAGACGTTGGGTGAGAAGGGTGAGACCACCTGACCATGTGGTGTCTCCACTTCCACTCCGCTAAGTTAACATACTATTCCATTGAGTGTTCATTTTTGTTGCAGCTATTATCAAATAATTTTGATTCTCCTTAATGGGTCAGTTGACCAGCTCATGCCGAGACCCTCCCCTCACACGAGACTGTATTGTAAAAGATGTAAGGCTAACTCGCGATGTCACGTGTGTGTATGCGCGCGCGTGTGTGTGTGTGTGTGTGTACATGAAGTGAAAATGGTGCATAAAGATGCTGAAGCAGACCCGGTCACCCCCCTCCAGAGAGGACACTGGATCACCACAGCACCCTCGGGTGCCAGAGTCTGCACTGTGGGCAGCACCCATGAACACATACCCACTGCCTCAGTACTCTCTGTCCACGCCACAGACCCACTCAGCCAGGCTGTGAGTCACCATGTACACAAACACACACACACACACAGACACACAGTTCACTACCATCCACACACACACACACACAGTTCACTACCAACTACACACACTTTTTGTAACTGTTTTAAAAAGTGCTATATACAGGGATACTGAACCTGCAAGTTTAAACCAGGAGAGAGGTCACCGTGCAGCCTTGCATCATTTCAGGTGATGCAGACGCGACAGGACCGCGTGGTGTGTGTTCAGGACCCAGACGGGACGCTGACCGTAGAACATGCTGATGGAACCAGAATCACCAGCTTCCACCAGGAGAAGACTACTGACTTCTCCCCTACACACAGACACACAGGTAGCACGACGCTAGGCTAGGCAGTCTGGACCACAGAGACACACTGTAGTCTCTACACCAGGCGAGGCAGTGGCTCGCGTTAACCAAATATTTTCCGTCATTGACTGAATTTTTTTAACATTGACGGACAGATCTGAAGGTCGTCCGTCATTTTGACAGATTAGGGTGCAGCTGCGCCACCAGTGCAGAAGGAGCGCATGCCGCGGGATTTCCTCGCGGTGAAGCGAGTGCTTGCAGGATCGGGAAATCCCATGTTCAGAGTCTTGCCGACTTCTGATCACTTCCCTGGGAGAAATGTTCCCTGACTTCAAAACTTTGGTGGCGCTGATAATTCCAGTCCCCAGTGTGGCAGCAGAGTGCGGGTTGGACCTTCAGGACAAAATTAAAACGGCCATGAGAAGCCTCTGTCTGAGGCAAGGACGCAAAAACTAATGAATGAAAATTAAATGCTATTAAATATGTCTCAGGGATGGGTCATAATTTAGCCTTAAATTATAAAAGAAACATTTCTGTGACTATAGTTTTGTCTTAAAAAATACAAAAGTGGACCACACAGACACACTATAGCTATGTCCCAATTCAGGGGCTGCATGCTTCGAAGTACGCAGCCTTCGCGGCCTTCGACGGCTGCATACTTCTGAGGGACCTTCGAAGGCCGCATCAACCGTTGTAATGAGACGGTCTAGCCTTCAAAGCATTTCCTGGTTGCGTCACCAGCCGCGTCACCAGCCGTCAGTTGGAAGTAACCGTAGTAACGTAGCCGTTGCCTGTCAGTTTGTCGTCAGTTGAAAAACAGACGGAAGGGGTCTAATAAAGCAAAAAATTATCATAATGATAATAATTAAGTATAACATAATAGTGATAATCATAAATGTAGCTCTTTATTCAATCCAATCGTTTAACTAGAGTTTGCAGTTTTACAGTCTGGAAATAAAGCAGGGATAATAAAAGTAATAAAATATAAGTAATTAGTAAAAGTATAAGTCGTAGTAAGTAAAAGTAATTAAATATAAACCCAATACTTATTACATTGAAATATAAATTCATCGCCGCTTGGTGTCGCCATTATTCTTTTCCCGCCTCTGAACAGCGGCGCGCAAAGGATTTTGGGATATGCGAGGCCGCGAAGGATAGTTGCAGTGCGTCCTCCAAAAGAGGGAAAAGAAGTGCGCATTTGAAGTACGCATTTGAAGGAGCCTTCGAATTGGGACAGCCTTCGCGCCGCGTTGTGACGTAATCGGCCTTCAAATGCGTACTTCGAAGCATTCAACCTCTGAATTGGGACACAGCTTATAGCACGACGCTAGGCTAGGCACTATGGACCACAGACACGGACAGTCTTTAGGGCACAACTCAAGGATATTTATTATTTAAAGTGGGGGGGGTTGAGACACACACACACAGGTATAGACATATAGACACAGGTATACAAACACATATATACTGTACATATATACACACGAAACACATCGTGGCTTCTTTAGCCACTGTCCTTTGTCGGGGGTATGTTGTGGCCTCAATTTGTTCCCAAACAATGGCGGAGACCCTTGTTACGTTGCATCACATTATATTTATTTGGTTATCCAGGCATGCAGTGTACAAACATGAATCAACATAAACTTCATCTAGAAAAACAATAACAAAAAGCTTGTGGTCAAAACGCTCCCCAGTCTAACCATGTTCACCTGTCCCACAATGACTCTGATCTATACAGACATAGGTGGTCATCTCCTACCGCACCGCGGCCACAGTGCATATTAAAGGGCAGCAGGGGGAGACATTAGTTCTAAACTCATTAGACCCAGGTAAATAGACAAATACAATCTCACACACATCAGACAATTATTCAAACAATAAAAAATAATAACATACAGACACATATATACACAAATACATACACACACATGTAGACATATATACAAACAAATAATAATAATAATATTATTATAAACACTATAATATTATTATTATATTGTATTATTATATAATATTACAAACAAACACATATACACACATGTAGACACATTTAAACACAAATGCATATATATACATACACATGGAGACACATTATTCTTCCTCTCTTTCCTTCCTTCTCTGTTGTCAGTTTTGAGGATGTGCTCCTTATCTGCGCGCTGGCAAATCAGACGTGAGACGGTTACGATGATGAAGGTCTTACCTTGACTCCCACTTCTCCAGGAGAGTGTCCTCGCCTGGGCCGCGGCTCAGGGCAACCCGTGGTGACTGCAGAGCGGGTGGTCCTGGTGGAGAGAGAAGGCTTGGCCAGGGTGGTGGTGTACCCAGAACGAGGCGCGGCTCACGTCTTCCTGGCTGACGGTACCAGTGCCGCGGTAGATGGCTATGGAGTCTATCAGGTGGGCATATTGAGATGAACGGGTTAATATCAAGGAAGGTCCCCGGGATTTCCTATTTGGAGCAGGGAGATGGAAGGAGGAGGTAGAAATGTGTTGCACACAAAAGCTGTAAATAAATGACTGGCCGCCACTAACCTAAATGTATTTTGTGGCAAAACACAAAATCTACATAGTTGTTCAATTGGTCAAATTACCTTATTAAACCCAAATCACTAATTCTACTACGTATACTATGTCTTCTACTTCTACGTCTTCTTCTACTACATCTTCTTCTATTACGTCTTTTCCTACTATGTCAACTTCTACATCTACTACTTCTAGTACGTCTACTTCTACTACGTCTACTTCACGGAGGCAAACCCCTGCGAAGTGCGTTTTCTGATAACTGGAAACGTGTTCCAGGTCTTACATAACATATAAAGGTGTGTTCCAGGTCTTTCCCTCCAACACAGGCCGGCTGCTGATTGGGCAGGACGGGACGTGTTTGTACTCATCTGACCCCGCCCCCTTCAGCCCAAGGAGCCAATCAGGAAGCTATAGACTGAGCACGACACACGGGGTGACCTGTGACATTACAGACCCTGAGGGAAACCACTTTCAGGTCAGTTATTGTAGTACAGACATGTGACCTGTGATAATCACAGACCCTGAGGGAAACCCCTTCCAGGTCGGTCATTATAGTACAGACATGTGACCTGTGACATCACAGACCCTAAGGGAAACCACTTCCAGGTCAGATATTATAGTACAGACATGTGACCTGTGACAATCACAGACCCTAAGGGAAAACCACTTCCAGGTCAGTTATTATAGTACAGACATGTGACCTGTGACATCACAGACCCTAAGGGAAACCACTTCCAGGTCAGATATTATAGTACAGACATGTGACCTGTGACAATCACAGACCCTAAGGGAAAACCACTTCCAGGTCAGTTATTATAGTACAGACATGTGACCTGTGACAATCACAGACCCTAAGGGAAAACCACTTCCAGGTCAGTTATTATAGTACAGACATGTGACCTGTGAGTGTGAGAACATTAGGAGCATACATTCAGAACTGGAGAAGCTACAGTAAAAGTGTACAACAAGAACTGGACAGAGAGCAGCTATAGGAATCACAAATGTTCATAGTTAAGTAGTTAGTAAAAAAATATGTTTCGGTAGTGCAGTTACAAGAGGTACCTTCGTATCAAAATCAAAATGATTTCCAACAACTATGAATCAACAGTGTGTTCTAGAAGTTTTAGCTACTTTTTTACTACTTTGTGTGTGTGTGCGCGTGCGTGATCTCTGTAGGTAAAGCAAAGTGGCCAGGTGTCTGTAGTTCTCAGCTCTGCATCGAGGACATCGGAGCCAGATGAAGAGGCAGGACAGGATGTCCACGCCGGACATGGAGAGCATTCTCCCAGGCAGGTTTATTATTAGTATTAACTGCTGTAGGTTAGATCTGAGAGTTGTAAAGAGAGAGAAAAGAGCAGAAAAGAGCAAGATTTTGAAACTAAACCAAAAAAATTATCTCAGAGCATTTCACTTACTAATAGCTGACAGATGGCGAGGCTATTTATTAACATATTACACTCAAAAAGTGTGCAAAGGTGCAACCCTGCTATTAACATTATTACAAATGTGTTGGTATGTGTTCGGTGAATTTTTCATCCGTACAGCACTTTCTTTTTTCTTTTTGCCATGGTATCGAAAGGTATCGAGTATCGTTTTTTTATACTAGTATTTTATTGAAGTTTAAAATTCGGTTATCGTGACCACATCAGTGTATGTTTGTGTGTGTGTGCGCAGGATGTTCTTGGTACATGTGGACGGCTCAGGTACAGAACTGCTGGTCTGTCAGGAGGTGGAGAGTCTCCTCCAGCAGGCACACTCTGACCCCGCTGTAGCCCTGCTGACCCAGCCTGATGATGCACAAGGTCAGTGTGTGTGTGTGTATATATATATATATATATATATATATATATTTATTATTATTATTATTATTATTATTATTATTATTATTATTATTATTATTATTTAAATGTATGTATTTATTTATTCATTTTTTTAGAATACATGGGTTCATCAGGTGTTTGGGTCTTGCAACAGACACCTTTGCCCAGGCGACCCAGATTGATCAAGTCAAATTTCCTTCCTCACTAAGCAGCGAGGTTGGTCTGAACTGAACGATGTTCTTCTCCTTTGGAATCCACACCCCTTCTGCACACCTCCACTGATGAGCGACCCTGCCCCTCCAGATCACCTTCAGGATCCTCCAGAGCCTGTGAAGTTTCCTTGGGCAGTGCTTGTACACCTTGTAGGATACCCCACTCAGTCCTGGGGATGAGCTCTCTTGTGCCTTTTTGACCATCTCCTGGAACTCCTTCAAGTAGGGCGAAATCCAGGGTTGGTGCAGTTGGATTAATCAAGGATTTGCATTGGCCCAGCATTTGCTCCCTGGTTGCATCACTGAAGGTGTCTCTGAGGTAGATGTCGAGTTCAGATTTGGAGCAGCTGTTTAGTAAACCTGAATGAATTAGCTAGAAAGGCGGTCCGCTTCCTGGCCCTCTCCTTCCTCTGCCTCCAATGCGACTCATCTCTCGTCAAGGTAGTGAGCTTCTTGCGGAGGATGCAGCGCAGCTCTAAGAGGACACCCCTCTCCTCCTCACTCGCTACCTTGTACTTTGCCTCAGGCTCTTCCGGTCCTTTCTGAGCTGGAGGATCTTGGTCACTCTGTTGCTCATGGTGTATGGGGCCTTTGCTGCTTTCTTTTCCTCCAACCCGAATCTCTCTGCAGCTAGAGAGACAATGATGGTTGTCATTGATTGGAGGCGTCTGTCAGCTTCCCCCGTGGCTGTTGCTTCCATAATGGAATCAGTGTCTTCATCTTACTGGAGCCACTCCTTCTCCTTGCACGCTTGGGGCCACATGATCCGAAGATGTTCTGGTATTCTGCGTGGGGTCGCCTGGAGGTTCCCAGCGCTGTGGGTTGACTCCAGGCCTAGCTCCTGCTACGTCTCAGTAGGAGTCGCTCCTGTGTGCTGTGACACGTGCACCGTCTTAATCTTGGCCTGGTGGATCTTCAGGCCACATGCTTTAACCAACTAATCTTTTTAAAATGTTGTCTTTAAGGGGGGAGGTGTTGCAATCGGATGGATTTTCTTTCCAATTTGTTTGTTTCTCTCCTGCTCATTAGAGCTTATTGAGTCCACATGTGAACTCCTCCCAACTGGTAAATATGGAGGTTGGCTGCTGTTGCTGAGAATCAACACCTTCAGTTGGCGGCGGCGCTTTCTGATTTTGGATGTTGTGAATGTGTGATTTGGAGTTTTGTTTTGTTTTGAGCAGTGGGAGGTCGCCACCTTCAGTCGGCCTCCATGTTTGATTGTATTCCTCTACCTGTTTTGTGACTCCCAACCTTTGTCTAGGTCTTTTTTTCAGTTTATTTATCTTTGTGATGGACCGGATCTTTCCAAACCCCAAGACCTTCTTAATCTTTTCCCAGTATTTTAGGTTGGTTTCCATTGACTAGTTCCCTGTGAGCGACTTAGTTTTTGTTTAATGGGAATGTAACAATAGTACATACAGTACATGCTATATACAGTACATTATGTGTATATATGCACAGTATATCCAGTACATTATGTGTATATATACACACAGTATATACAGTACATTCTATATACATATACAGCACATTCTGTGGGTAGGATCAGGATTTGGAATTGAAATCATATACATGTTGTTTCTTCATGACCCACATAGTTAGTTGATCCAGGAGTTTCTCATAACCTGATGTGAGTCATAGCAATATGTGTGTGTGTGTGTGTGTGTGTGTGTGTGTGTGTGTGTGTGTGTTCCAGGTCGGTCTACTATCGCCATATTAAGGTCCAGCAGAGTATGTGTGTGTGTGTGTGTTCCAGGTCAGTCTACTATCACCATATTAAGGTCCAGCTAAGTATGTGTGTGTGTGTTCCAGGTCGGTCTACTATCACCATATTAAGGTCCAGCAGAGTATGTGTGTGTGTGTGTTCCAGGTCAGTCTACTATCACCATATTAAGGTCCAGCTAAGTATGTGTGTGTGTGTTCCAGGTCGGTCTACTATCGCCATATTAAGGTCCAGCAGAGTATGTGTGTGTGTGTTCCAGGTCAGTCTACTATCACCATATTAAGACCAGTCCAGCAGCTGCCTGGTAAACACAACCCCAACATCGTGCCTCTCAACCTCCGAAACCGCAACTGGCACACATTCCCAAGAGTAGAGGTACACATGCACACGTGCGAGCGCACACACACACACACACACACACACACACACACACACACACACACACACACACACACACACACACACACACACACACACACACACACACACACACACACACACACACACACACACACGTGCACACTTCTACAAATACTGTTTTTCTAGAAGTACTGTTCCCGGCGTACGACCCGTGATTCGGCCTGCTTGCATGTCAATCAAGCCGTGTTCCCATTTCACTAACATGCTTCAACAGAATCCAGGTCATGAGACTTAAGTACAGAACCTGCATCTCTTGTTTCGTTGCTTGTATTTCAAATACACACCCACAGCCAGCCATGCTGTCCAGCCTTTTACCATGTGACATACATAAAATATTAACAATAAGCACAGAGCTGACATACATGAAATACTTACAATAACACAGAGCTGACATACATGAAATACTAACAATAAGCACAGAGCTGACATACATGTCTATATGTGTGATCCAGAGGAAGAGCCGGGGTCCTCCTTTTGGTTCTGACCTGGGATGTGGTCTTGCTCGAAGTGGAGGACCACCGGTCCAGGACCAGCCGGGTTGTCCCAGGGCCCTACAGGTCCAGGAGCTGACCGTATACCCACCCATCTCCAACATGCTCCGACACACACTGGACACACGGCTGAAGGTAAACCTCATGTGTTCATCTGACTGTATCCTAAAGGTGCTGTAGGTAGGATTTAGGAACTTTAATATGTAAAGTTTCTGTAGGTAAGATTTAAGAGCCATTACATGGGATACACTTCTAAACAGCCATTTTAATGTTATATTCATTCTGCACATTTTGTAATGTGAGATGTATCGGTTTAATTGCTCTTTAGTTAGGTTATTGTTTAGAGCAGGATACTTGCATATTGTGTAGAAATATTGACCAAACGATGGCTCTATAGAGAGGGGTGCTGCTGCCCGATGGTTACACTTGGAAGCCCCCCCATCTCCTGGGCAGGTAGACACCTGGGCAGGTAGACACCACTAGACACACGGGACTCATACACAGGGTTCCCGCGGGGTCTTAAAAAGTCTTAAAAGCATTGAATTTCTGAATTTGGAAATAATACCTTAAAAAGACTTAAAATAGTCTTGAATTTTGATATCTGGGTCTTAAAAATTGTGCTGTATGTAACTTATCTGTATCGCATTTCTCGTCAAAAGTTTCATTTGTCAACCACAGTTATTTTGATCAAATAACGTAAATAAAGAGCCAATAACTGAGAATGCAACGCAGCCCCGGGGGAAAATGCTCCAAACACTGACTGATTCAGACTCCACACTTGTTGTTTGTGGTCTGTGTTTGTGTTGGGTGCTGTTAGCGCAAGGTTTTCTTATTCTTTATTTTTAACGGCATCCAGCATATTGGTGCATTACCGCCACCTTCTGTTCTGGAGTGTGAATCATTTCTATTTTATTTTTATTTAACCTGTACAGGAGTTCTGTGGACTGCTATTTTGTTGAATAAACAAATACTCTGAAATTCAAGGATTTAATTTTTCTTTGCCGGTAGGGCTGTGAAATAGGCAGAGAAATACGTATACATTTTTGATATAAATGGTCTTAAAAAGGTCTTAAAAAGACTTGAATTTGACTTGAAGAAACCTGTAGGAACCCTGCATACAGGTGATCGCGTCTTGAGTTCACCATGTCACATCGATAATTCAGAGCATGCATATCTGTTGAATATCAAATATCTTTAACTTGGAAAACAAAAAACTTTTGGTGGAGAGAGAAGGCTTGGCCAGGGTGGTGGTGTACCCAGAACGAGGCGCGGCTCACGTCTTCCTGGCTGACGGTACCAGTGCCGCGGTAGATGGCTATGGAGTCTATCAGGTGGGCATATTGAGATGAACGGGTTAATATCAAGGAAGGTCCCCGGGATTTCCTATTTGGAGCAGGGAGATGGAAGGAGGAGGTAGAAATGTGTTGCACACAAAAGCTGTAAATAAATGACTGGCCGCCACTAACCTAAATGTATTTTGTGGCAAAACACAAAATCTACATAGTTGTTCAATTGGTCAAATTACCTTATTAAACCCAAATCACTAATTCTACTACGTATACTATGTCTTCTACTTCTACGTCTTCTTCTACTACATCTTCTTCTATTACGTCTTTTCCTACTATGTCAACTTCTACATCTACTACTTCTAGTACGTCTACTTCTACTACGTCTACTTCACGGAGGCAAACCCCTGCGAAGTGCGTTTTCTGATAACTGGAAACGTGTTCCAGGTCTTACATAACATATAAAGGTGTGTTCCAGGTCTTTCCCTCCAACACAGGCCGGCTGCTGATTGGGCAGGACGGGACGTGTTTGTACTCATCTGACCCCGCCCCCTTCAGCCCAAGGAGCCAATCAGGAAGCTATAGACTGAGCACGACACACGGGGTGACCTGTGACATTACAGACCCTGAGGGAAACCACTTTCAGGTCAGTTATTGTAGTACAGACATGTGACCTGTGATAATCACAGACCCTGAGGGAAACCCCTTCCAGGTCGGTCATTATAGTACAGACATGTGACCTGTGACATCACAGACCCTAAGGGAAACCACTTCCAGGTCAGATATTATAGTACAGACATGTGACCTGTGACAATCACAGACCCTAAGGGAAAACCACTTCCAGGTCAGTTATTATAGTACAGACATGTGACCTGTGACATCACAGACCCTAAGGGAAACCACTTCCAGGTCAGATATTATAGTACAGACATGTGACCTGTGACAATCACAGACCCTAAGGGAAAACCACTTCCAGGTCAGTTATTATAGTACAGACATGTGACCTGTGACAATCACAGACCCTAAGGGAAAACCACTTCCAGGTCAGTTATTATAGTACAGACATGTGACCAGAACATTAGGAGCATACATTCAGAACTGGAGAAGCTACAGTAAAAGTGTACAACAAGAACTGGACAGAGAGCAGCTATAGGAATCACAAATGTTCATAGTTAAGTAGTTAGTAAAAAAATATGTTTCGGTAGTGCAGTTACAAGAGGTACCTTCGTATCAAAATCAAAATGATTTCCAACAACTATGAATCAACAGTGTGTTCTAGAAGTTTTAGCTACTTTTTTACTACTTTATGTGTGTGTGTGTGTGCGCGTGCGTGATCTCTGTAGGTAAAGCAAAGTGGCCAGGTGTCTGTAGTTCTCAGCTCTGCATCGAGGACATCGGCGCCAGATGAAGAGGCAGGACAGGATGTCCACGCCGGACATGGAGAGCATTCTCCCAGGCAGGTTTATTATTAGTATTAACTGCTGTAGGTTAGATCTGAGAGTTGTAAAGAGAGAGAAAAGAGCAGAAAAGAGCAAGATTTTGAAACTAAACCAAAAAAATTATCTCAGAGCATTTCACTTACTAATAGCTGACAGATGGCGAGGCTATTTATTAACATATTACACTCAAAAAGTGTGCAAAGGTGCAACCCTGCTATTAACATTATTACAAATGTGTTGGTATGTGTTCGGTGAATTTTTCATCCGTACAGCACTTTCTTTTTTCTTTTTGCCATTGTGTCGAAAGGTATCGAGTATCGTTTTTTTATACTAGTATTGTATTGAAGTTTAAAATTCGGTTATCGTGACCACATCAGTGTATGTTTGTGTGTGTGTGCGCAGGATGTTCTTGGTGCATGTGGACGGCTCAGGTACAGAACTGCTGGTCTGTCAGGAGGTGGAGAGTCTCCTCCAGCAGGCACACTCTGACCCCGCTGTAGCCCTGCTGACCCAGCCTGATGATGCACAAGGTCAGTGTGTGTGTGTGTATATATATATATATATATATATATATATATATATATTTATTATTATTATTATTATTATTATTATTATTATTATTATTATTTAAATGTATGTATTTATTTATTCATTTTTTTAGAATACATGGGTTCATCAGGTGTTTGGGTCTTGCAACAGACACCTTTGCCCAGGCGACCCAGATTGATCAAGTCAAATTTCCTTCCTCACTAAGCAGCGAGGTTGGTCTGAACTGAACGATGTTCTTCTCCTTTGGAATCCACACCCCTTCTGCACACCTCCACTGATGAGCGACCCTGCCCCTCCAGATCACCTTCAGGATCCTCCAGAGCCTGTGAAGTTTCCTTGGGCAGTGCTTGTACACCTTGTAGGATACCCCACTCAGTCCTGGGGATGAGCTCTCTTGTGCCTTTTTGACCATCTCCTGGAACTCCTTCAAGTAGGGCGAAATCCAGGGTTGGTGCAGTTGGATTAATCAAGGATTTGCATTGGCCCAGCATTTGCTCCCTGGTTGCATCACTGAAGGTGTCTCTGAGGTAGATGTCGAGTTCAGATTTGGAGCAGCTGTTTAGTAAACCTGAATGAATTAGCTAGAAAGGCGGTCCGCTTCCTGGCCCTCTCCTTCCTCTGCCTCCAATGCGACTCATCTCTCGTCAAGGTAGTGAGCTTCTTGCGGAGGATGCAGCGCAGCTCTAAGAGGACACCCCTCTCCTCCTCACTCGCTACCTTGTACTTTGCCTCAGGCTCTTCCGGTCCTTTCTGAGCTGGAGGATCTTGGTCACTCTGTTGCTCATGGTGTATGGGGCCTTTGCTGCTTTCTTTTCCTCCAACCCGAATCTCTCTGCAGCTAGAGAGACAATGATGGTTGTCATTGATTGGAGGCGTCTGTCAGCTTCCCCCGTGGCTGTTGCTTCCATAATGGAATCAGTGTCTTCATCTTACTGGAGCCACTCCTTCTCCTTGCACGCTTGGGGCCACATGATCCGAAGATGTTCTGGTATTCTGCGTGGGGTCGCCTGGAGGTTCCCAGCGCTGTGGGTTGACTCCAGGCCTAGCTCCTGCTACGTCTCAGTAGGAGTCGCTCCTGTGTGCTGTGACACGTGCACCGTCTTAATCTTGGCCTGGTGGATCTTCAGGCCACATGCTTTAACCAACTAATCTTTTTAAAATGTTGTCTTTAAGGGGGGAGGTGTTGCAATCGGATGGATTTTCTTTCCAATTTGTTTGTTTCTCTCCTGCTCATTAGAGCTTATTGAGTCCACATGTGAACTCCTCCCAACTGGTAAATATGGAGGTTGGCTGCTGTTGCTGAGAATCAACACCTTCAGTTGGCGGCGGCGCTTTCTGATTTTGGATGTTGTGAATGTGTGATTTGGAGTTTTGTTTTGTTTTGAGCAGTGGGAGGTCGCCACCTTCAGTCGGCCTCCATGTTTGATTGTATTCCTCTACCTGTTTTGTGACTCCCAACCTTTGTCTAGGTCTTTTTTTCAGTTTATTTATCTTTGTGATGGACCGGATCTTTCCAAACCCCAAGACCTTCTTAATCTTTTCCCAGTATTTTAGGTTGGTTTCCATTGACTAGTTCCCTGTGAGCGACTTAGTTTTTGTTTAATGGGAATGCAACAATAGTACATACAGTACATGCTATATACAGTACATTATGTGTATATATGCACAGTATATCCAGTACATTATGTGTATATATACACACAGTATATACAGTACATTCTATATACATATACAGCACATTCTGTGGGTAGGATCAGGATTTGGAATTGAAATCATATACATGTTGTTTCTTCATGACCCACATAGTTAGTTGATCCAGGAGATTCTCATAACCTGATATGAGTCATAGCAATATGTGTGTGTGTGTGTGTGTTCCAGGTCGGTCTACTATCACCATATTAAGGTCCAGCAGAGTATGTGTGTGTGTGTGTGTTCCAGGTCAGTCTACTATCACCATATTAAGGTCCAGCTAAGTATGTGTGTGTGTGTTCCAGGTCGGTCTACTATCACCATATTAAGGTCCAGCAGAGTATGTGTGTGTGTGTGTTCCAGGTCAGTCTACTATCACCATATTAAGGTCCAGCTAAGTATGTGTGTGTGTGTTCCAGGTCGGTCTACTATCGCCATATTAAGGTCCAGCAGAGTATGTGTGTGTGTGTTCCAGGTCAGTCTACTATCACCATATTAAGACCAGTCCAGCAGCTGCCTGGTAAACACAACCCCAACATCGTGCCTCTCAACCTCCGAAACCGCAACTGGCACACATTCCCAAGAGTAGAGGTACACATGCACACGTGCGAGCGCACACACACACACACACACACACACACACACACACACACACACACACACACACACACACACACACACACACACACACACACACACACACACACACACACACACACACACGTGCACACTTCTACAAATACTGTTTTTCTAGAAGTACTGTTCCCGGCGTACGACCCGTGATTCGGCCTGCTTGCATGTCAATCAAGCCGTGTTCCCATTTCACTAACATGCTTCAACAGAATCCAGGTCATGAGACTTAAGTACAGAACCTGCATCTCTTGTTTCGTTGCTTGTATTTCAAATACACACCCACAGGCAGCCATGCTGTCCAGCCTTTTACCATGTGACATACATAAAATATTAACAATAAGCACAGAGCTGACATACATGAAATACTTACAATAACACAGAGCTGACATACATGAAATACTAACAATAAGCACAGAGCTGACATACATGTCTATATGTGTGATCCAGAGGAAGAGCCGGGGTCCTCCTTTTGGTTCTGACCTGGGATGTGGTCTTGCTCGAAGTGGAGGACCACCGGTCCAGGACCAGCCGGGTTGTCCCAGGGCCCTACAGGTCCAGGAGCTGACCGTATACCCACCCATCTCCAACATGCTCCGACACACACTGGACACACGGCTGAAGGTAAACCTCATGTGTTCATCTGACTGTATCCTAAAGGTGCTGTAGGTAGGATTTAGGAACTTTAATATGTAAAGTTTCTGTAGGTAAGATTTAAGAGCCATTACATGGGATACACTTCTAAACAGCCATTTTAATGTTATATTCATTCTGCACATTTTGTAATGTGAGACGTATCGGTTTAATTGCTCTTTAGTTAGGTTATTGTTTAGAGCAGGATACTTGCATATTGTGTAGAAATATTGACCAAACGATGGCTCTATAGAGAGGGGTGCTGCTGCCCGATGGTTACACTTGGAAGCCCCCCATCTCCTGGGCAGGTAGACACCTGGGCAGGTAGACACCACTAGACACACGGGACTCATACACAGGGTTCCCGCGGGGTCTTAAAAAGTCTTAAAAGCATTGAATTTCTGAATTTGGAAATAATACCTTAAAAATACTTAAAATAGTCTTGAATTTTGATATCTGGGTCTTAAAAATTGTGCTGTATGTAACTTATCTGTATCGCATTTCTCGTCAAAAGTTTCATTTGTCAACCACAGTTATTTTGATCAAATAACGTAAATAAAGAGCCAATAACTGAGAATGCAACGCAGCCCCGGGGGAAAATGCTCCAAACACTGACTGATTCAGACTCCACACTTGTTGTTTGTGGTCTGTGTTTGTGTTGGGTGCTGTTAGCGCAAGGTTTTCTTATTCTTTATTTTTAACGGCATCCAGCATATTGGTGCATTACCGCCACCTTCTGTTCTGGAGTGTGAATCATTTCTATTTTATTTTTATTTAACCTGTACAGGAGTTCTGTGGACTGCTATTTTGTTGAATAAACAAATACTCTGAAATTCAAGGATTTAATTTTTCTTTGCCGGTAGGGCTGTGAAATAGGCAGAGAAATACGTATACATTTTTGATATAAATGGTCTTAAAAAGGTCTTAAAAAGACTTGAATTTGACTTGAAGAAACCTGTAGGAACCCTGCATACAGGTGATCGCGTCTTGAGTTCACCATGTCACATCGATAATTCAGAGCATGCATATCTGTTGAATATCAAATATCTTTAACTTGGAAAACAAAAAACTTTTAAAAACTTTCAAATTAGATAAACTGCTATTGAAATTATTTTAATACACCACCACAGTAGCGCCATGCTGCTATAAATGTCATTTTCTTTGTTATTGTAAAACGTATTGAATGTGGGGGAACTCCACCCCCCCGGGTTACGGTCCTATTTTAGTCTCAACAACAATATGCAACGGCAAAGGCTTTATTTCTCTACAGCTGGGGGAATCCATCTTGCCTGTCAATCACAGATGCGTGAAATGCAACACTTCTCATAGAGGGAGGGGACGTTTTTTTGGTTGTTAATTCAAAATCTGCCGCTCTTTTCTGCTCTGTTTATACTCTTGAATCTTACCTACAGCATCTTTAAATGCGCTAACTGCATTTCCTTGCATATCCGATCATCCGTTTCAGTTGCAATTTAGATGTAACCTGGAATACATGTTTATGGTTAACACCAGCACTGACCTGATGTTTGCTAAAGCAGTCGTCTCTTTTGGGTCCTGTAATAAAACTGAAGAGTGAGCCTGTGCTAGTTGTACTAGCTGTACGGTGCTGTTTAAAACCGGTATGGCACCTTTCCTTTCATGACCTCTTCCTGGGCTTAAATGTCAAATATAATAATCTTGTTACTTCACATTGTTTACTTCCTTATCAAGCTGTGTTTGACGTGTTAAAGGACAGTCGGTAAGAGTGTTGTGTTTGAACTCTAGGGCTTCACGGAGCGTTTGCTGAGGAGGGAGCAGCTCTCAGAAGACATGAGGGTGAGTGACCCCCACAGTGAGGCGGAGGAGAGATTGCTGAGGAGGGAGTAACTCTCAAGACATGAGGGTTAGAGACAGTTAGGAGGAGGAGGAGGAGGAGGAGGGGCTCTCAGAAGACATGAGGGTTAGTGACAGTAGGGAGGAGGAGGAGGAGAGACTGTTGAGGAGGGAGCAGCTCTCAGAAGACATGAGGTTGAGACAGTGAGGAGGATGGGAGACAGGTGTCTGTGGACCCTTCATAATCTCAGAGGTAGGTAGCACCTGGTTCATCTGCTGTGGATAACATCAAGTGACTGAACCCTCTCTTGGACGCGGCCGCCAACATAGCTGCTGCCCAGACGGAGCTCCACACATCCACACACACCGTGGCTTTAGTGTACCTTCTCGGCGCCGGTGTCCCTTCATCGCGACGTGTTTCAAAATTTCTAACTAAAGAGCAGTGAAGAAGAGACGTCAGCCATGGTTGACAGTGTTAGCAAAACACGTCCGCGTATTCGGAGGATTTCAGTGTTGGTTTCACACGTGCATATCACATGCACAAACACCACCCTGCACAAACCCATATCACATGCACAAACACCTCCCTGCACAAACCCATATCAAAAACCCGTCTGAAAAGCATCTAAACATATGGTTGATGTTCGTCCATGATAAGTCAATATTCTTTGTTGTGTAGCCTCTTCCAGAGACTCCAGATGGTGGCCGGACGTGCGACCACAGGACTGCAGGTAGTGACTGATTCTGGTCACACTTTTTGGTCAGACTCTTAATGAGTCTGTAATGAGTCAGATAGTCCTGGATGTTGCTGCACTTGAACTGTTATACATGGGCCATATTCGTCTATCCAATCACAACATACTGTGTGTGTGTCTGTGTGTGCGCGCGTTCACAGAAGGCTTCGCCACTTTGTACAACAAAACAGTTGTAGCTCCGATGTTGCACTCAGACGCTCCTGAGGAATCTTCCAGAAAAGAAAGGTACGACAGGTGTGTATATATATATATATATATATATATATATATATATATAATCTACTATCGGTCTGTCTAATGTATAGAGATACGTATATATTGCTCAAACACGTATGACAGATGCATCTTATTATGTTGATCCATTCTGTTGGTAAAATCATATTTCCTGAATCTATTTTCCTTATACTCATCCAATTCAGTGGAAGACAAACGGAGATGGCTTGGGCACAACTAAGAAGTGGAAAATACAGGTAAACAAAAAACACATTTAGATCGTTATATATCCTCATTCAGATGATATAACCTATTCTATCTATCCTCATTTAGATGATATAATCTATTCTATCTATCATTTAGATGATATAATCTATTCTATCTATAACATATTCGATCTATACTCGTTCAGAACATTAAGCTTATCAAACTAAATTAGACCTTCGAGTCATTCGACCTGTGTTTGTCCGTCCGTCTGTCTGTCCGTCCTTCAGACAAGAGCTGATCGAGGACAGAGCTCTCAGATCCGCTTTGAGAAGCAGAGATATCGTTACTTATTTTCACCCTGAAAACACACGGCTTCACCAGGTGTGTTTCACTGCAGTTGTTACTAACAATACAATCTCTTTAAAACATGGATCCTTACGGACCATTGGCCACTGCTGATGGGATGGGATGTTTTCTGCCTTCACAGAAGCTTATGTTGTGCAAGGAGCCCGACATGAACCGTCTGTCCCTGGACCTCCCTCATCTCCCCAAGCCAGCCAGCTTGGGCTTCCCCTGATGAGAGCTCAGCAGGCAAACAGTGTATCCCAGTTCTGAAGCAATTAGCAAGAAGAAAGCAAATAGTGATTCAAGTTTATTTTTATTTCAAGTTTACTTTATTTATAAATTGCCTTAAAGAAAAATCACCTTAAAAAAAACACCCATGTTTGTACCAAAGATTTACAGTAGAGTACAGATTTACAGTAGTGCAGACACAGATGATACACATGCAGACAGATTAGGACAACTAAAACAGGAAATAAAGTGCATACACAAAATACTAAAAACAATACATCAAGTGAAGTAAAAATATGTTTTCAGTCTATTTTCAAAATCACCAACTGAATCTGCTAATTTGATCGATTCTGGCTTTAAAAAATGTATATAATTGTTTCGAGGTCCGGAGGAGATAAATGTCTGACTTTTGCAATGGTCCTGAGTTGAAAAAAGCAGGATTTCACAACAGAATTGTTGAGTGCTTGAATTTGACTGTGCTGTCAAAAAAGACACCCAGATTTGAATGTTGGATCTGCTGTAGCTTGAAGACGGTCCCGGCCCATGTCAGTGGGACACGCAGATGGCTTGGGTCAGATGAGTACAATTTCTGTTGTTTTCCAATCCAAATCCGAACCAAATGTATTTATAAAGCACATTTAAAAATAACAGTTGACTGTACAAGTGCTGTACAATCAAAATGGCATGAAACCATAAAACAGCACAATGAAAACACAGACCAGTTTAAAAGACAAAAGGACAATCAAAAGCAATAAGCCCATAAGAAAAAGAAATGCAACTCTCATACAGAGTTAAAAGCCAAGGAAAAGAGACTTCTGGTCGAGTGGCCATGCAGGTAGCAGCCTGACTTAGCACCCCCCTTTAATTAATAATCCTGTAACGTGGCCATCAATTGTTTCTAGTCTAATAAAAATATAGTAGGGGCACATAATAGGAGCCAGCAGAAGAAGTCAACTCATGTTGAAGAACCCGGACAATACACTGAACGACAAACCCTCTGCGGACGAGAGTAGCACTAGCATTAGCTAGCCACAAGGAGGCAAAGTGTGGAGGAAAGCATGGCGTGATCGATGTGATTCTTCAAGAACAGAGATTTTCGCCCACAAAACAGATGCTGAGAGACATCAAGGAAGTAATACTGTATATAAGAAAATGAATAGGAATGACGAAACCAAAGAAAGCATGCAGAAGCGGAGGAGCGAGGCTAACGGACCAGGAGGGCCAATCCAGAAGAGATAACATTAGGATCCATGGTGTTTGCGAGGGGGCAGAAGGAAAAGCATCCTCCGTGATTTCTTTTGTTGAGAAGTTATTTGAAAGAAAACCTGGATCTTCTGCCCTCTTCTGACCTGAAGATAGAAAGAGCGCGCCGGGCATTGGGTCCCCGACCGTCCAGAGAAGCACCACCTGTGTGTGCAGGCAAGGATGCATGCACACACAGGAATATATCTATATAAACATTATATACAGAATGTGTTTAGCTAGGATCACTTCATGCGCCAGATGTTTTGTTACACAGAACCATCTGGAAAGTCGTCTGTGGAAACTGGAAAGGGGCGGGCACTTTAAAAAAATACTCGGCAGATGATTAGATGAACCATCTGTATCACCGTCTATCACTAACTTCAGCCAATCAGATCAACGAACCATATGAGGTAGTAAGTGAGCGACATCTTTTCCTTCGTGAAAAACCTTCAGTTCTGTTCTTTGCTCTTTTAATGAAGAAATACTCTCAAGTTCAGATATAACTGATGCTACAGCTACACTAACCTCTTTAGGAGCCGCCATTGTTGTTTACGAACAAACAGTTGCTTCTCGCTGTCGTCACACCTAAACCACGCCCAAAAGGCCACACGGCTGCAAGTAGTTCCTCCGATTGGTCCAAACCCCTGTGGTTCGGCCACGAGCGCAACACTTGAAACCCGGCCAGACCGATCTCCAGAGAGAAACGGAATGTGATCTTGCGAAATCGGGATGGTCTCCCGAGTCTAGGACGAGGCTGTTTTTCAACGTTTCTTTCTTTTCTCCACAAGCATTACATTTTTGTTAAAAGTCTGGTTATTTTGTTAAAACAGAACGTTAACATGATAATAGACATAGACAGTTGGTTTTATTTTAAAGCAAAGTCCTACTTATTAATGACAACAAGTTTTTTCAACGTCCGCACACACGCGGTCTTAATGTGCACACGGTCTTAACTTCTTATACGGATAAAGACTAATATCTAATCTCTGTCAGAAACAGTTACACATATGTACATAGGATACAGTATTCATTAATATATTCATATATTGAATGTAAGAAGTAAGTTTGTTCTAATAGTGTTTGTATTTCATTAAACATTTAATGCACTGGTTAATGTACTAAGTAAGAAATAAAAAATAAAGGTGAAGAATCTGAACCTTACAATGTGTCGTCATAATATGATAGTAATAATAATAAGTCTGTTTGTTGATAAGTAAAACAACAGCGTATATTGTTCTTTCTCTTTAATAATATGAAACAACCACTACAAACAAACAAGTAGAGACAGTACCTGTCTTATTGACTTACTGAATGAAGCCACTTTGCACTCGTCATGAGTTGGTTCTTTACCAAGTTTATTCTATGAACTGTGTTTTAGTTATTACAGAATTGAAGCTGCTCTTTCATTATATGTTAAATTAAATGTCAGGATTAGATAAACATATCCCTTGAATATGTGTGTAGACAAAAAAGGGCAACCAGTTATAGACAATAATAGCTTTACTGTACTATTTTCCTTGTTCTCCTAAAATATTCTCCACAATTTCTCCTACAAGCTGGATTTGAACCGGCGGTAATTAAACCTTAACTTTACATTCATAACGAAATCCTTCACCGGATTTGAACCAGCAACCTAAGGATTCTCGGGGAAACCCACTACAGTCCTCCGCTCTACCAACTGAGCTATCGAAGGAACATAAAGTGTGTTATTGGTGACAATATCTACAACTCAAGAAACCACAAGCCATAATCACTTCATATTAGCATTTTTTTCCTAAAGAAAGTCCCTCAAATTCTTGTCCATTGAGCAAAATCGTTGACATAATACAGTTCACCACTCATTGAACCTTGTTTTTCGCCAAGCTTTTTATCCACATCTTTCCTAGTTCTCGTCCCACTTTCCTAAAATGTTCCTTCAAGCCAGACTTGAATCAGCAACCTAAGGATATCAGACCAAAGCCACTACAGTCCTCCGCTCTACCAACTGAGCTATCCAGGCTTCAAGCAGCTTGTTTTGAAGTGTTCAGAAAAAAAACGCTGCAATATTTGGGAAATGGAGAACTGCTGTATACTTTGAAATGATAATGAAATCGCTTAGCCATGCGAGAGGTAGCGGGATCGATGCCCGCATTCTCCAAAAGCCTGCATTTTTGACTGATTTCACAGAACGTCCATTTCAAGGACAACTGCTTGAAATGGAGAACTGCTGTATACTTTGAAATGTTTTTTATTTGCAAGGAACTTCGGCAGGTAAGCATAAAACTATAAAACCTGACATCATTTTACATCAGCCCAGTTAAAAGCACAATTTGCAATACCTCACAACATTGTTTTGACTTTTCTGTTCAAAGCAGAAACATTCCAAGACATTGACAGCACACATTTGATGTTCTTCAAAGAAACAGTGTCAATAAGCCTCCAGCAAATATGGAACCGCCTGAACAGGGACTTGAACCCTGGACCCTCAGATTAAAAGGCTGATGCTCTACCGTCTGAGCTACCCAGGCTTCAAGCAACTTGTTTTGAAGTGTTCAGAAAAAAACCCGCTGCAATATTTGGGGAATTACAAAATAGAGGCGAGACTGGTGAAAGGAAACACCTTCTAATCTGGAGTCCAAAGGCAGTGTTAAGTGTTAAGGAAACACCTAATCTGGAGTCCAAAGGCAGTGTCGGGGATTTAGCTCAAATGGTAGAGCGCTCGCTTAGCATGCGAGAGGTAGCGGCATCGATGCCCGCATTCACCAAAAGCCTGCATTTTTGACAGATTTCACCGAATGTCCATTTCAAGGACAACTGCTTGAAATGGAGAACTGCTGTATACTTTGAAATGTTTATTTGCAACGAACTTTGGCAGGTAAGTATAAAACTATGAAACCTAACAATTTTACGTTAACCCAGTTAAAGGCACAATTTGCAATACCTCTCAACATTGTTTTGACTTTTCTGTTCAAAGCAGAACCATTCCAAGACATTGACAGCACACCTTTGATGTTCTTCAGAGAAACAGTGTCAATGAGCCTTCAGCAAATATGGAACCGCCTGAACAGGGACTTGAACCCTGGACCCTCAGATTAAAAGTCTGATGCTCTACCGTCTGAGCTACCCAGGCTTCAAGCCTCTTGTTTTGAAGTGTTCAGAAAAAAACCCGCTGCAATATTTGGGGAATTACAAAATAGAGGCGAGACTGGTGAAAGGAAACACCTTCTAATCTGGAGTCCAAAGGCAGTGTCGGGGAATTAGCTCAAATGGTAGAGCGCTCGCTTAGCATGCGAGAGGTAGCGGCATCGATGCCCGCATTCTCCAAAAGCCTGCATTTTTGACAGATTTCACCGAATGTCCATTTCAAGGACAACTGCTTGAAATGGAGAACTGCTGTATACTTTGAAATGTTTATTTGCAACGAACTTTGGCAGGTAAGTATAAAACTATGAAACCTAACAATTTTACGTTAACCCAGTTAAAGGCACAATTTGCAATAGCTCTCAACATTGTTTTGACTTTTCTGTTCAAAGCAGAACCATTCCAAGACATTGACAGCACACCTTTGATGTTCTTCAGAGAAACAGTGTCAATGAGCCTTCAGCAAATATGGAACCGCCTGAACAGGGACTTGAACCCTGGACCCTCAGATTAAAAGTCTGATGCTCTACCGTCTGAGCTACCCAGGCTTCAAGCCTCTTGTTTTGAAGTGTTCAGAAAAAAACCCGCTGCAATATTTGGGGAATTACAAAATAGAGGCGAGACTGGTGAAAGGAAACACCTTCTAATCTGGAGTCCAAAGGCAGTGTCGGGGAATTAGCTCAAATGGTAGAGCGCTCGCTTAGCATGCGAGAGGTAGCGGCATCGATGCCCGCATTCTCCAAAAGCCTGCATTTTTGACAGATTTCACCGAATGTCCATTTCAAGGACAACTGCTTGAAATGGAGAACTGCTGTATACTTTGAAATGTTTATTTGCAACGAACTTTGGCAGGTAAGTATAAAACTATGAAACCTAACAATTTTACGTTAACCCAGTTAAAGGCACAATTTGCAAGACCTCTTGACATTGTTTTGACTTTTCTGTTCAAAGCAGAAACATTCCAAGACATTGACAGCACACATTTGATGTTCTTCAAAGAAACGGTGTCAATGAGCCTTCAGCAAATATGGAACCGCCTGAACAGGGACTTGAACCCTGGACCCTCAGATTAAAAGTCTGATGCTCTACCATCTGAGCTACCCAGGCTTCAAGCAACTTGTTTTGAAGTGTTCGGAAAAAAACCCGCTGCAATATTTGGGGAATTACAAAATAGAGGCGAGACTGGTGAAAGGAAACACTTTCTAATCTGGAGTGCAAAGGCAGTGTCGGGGAATTAGCTCAAATGGTAGAGCGCTTGCTTAGCATGCGAGAGGTAGCGGGATCGATGCCCGCATTCTCCAAATTATGCTTTTTTGACAGATTTCACAGAATGTCCATTTCAAGGACAACTGCTTGAAATGGAGAACTGCTGTATACTTTGAAATGTTTCATATTTGCAAGGAACTTTGGCAGGTAAGCATAAAACCATGAAACCTAACAATTTTACGTTAACCCAGTTAAAGGCACAATTTGCAAGACCTGACGACATTGTTTTGACTTTTCTGTTCAAAGCGGAACCATTCCAAGACATTGACAGCACACCTTTGATGTTCTTCAAAGAAACAGTGTCAATGAGCCTTCGGCAAATATGGAACCGCCTGAACAGGGACTTGAACCCTGGACCCTCAGATTAAAAGTCTGATGCTCTACCGTCTGAGCTACCCAGGCTTCAAGCAACTTGTTTTGAAGTGTTCAGAAAAAAACCCGCTGCAATATTTGGGGAATTACAAAATAGAGGTGAGACTGGTGAAAGGAAACACCTTCTAATCTGGAGTCCAAAGGCAGTGTTGGGGAATTAGCTCAAATGGTAGAGCGCTCGCTTAGCATGCGAGAGGTAGCGGGATCGATGCCCGCATTCTCCAAAAGCCTGCATTTTTCACAGATTTCACAGAACGTCCATTTCAAGGACAACTGCTTGAAATGGAGAACTGCTGTATACTTTGAGATGTTTTTTATTTGCAACGAACTTTGGCAGGTAAGCATAAAACTATAAAACCTAACATAATTTTACATTAACCCAGTTAAAGGCACAATTTGCAAGACCTCACAATATTGTTTTGACTCTTCTGTTCAAAGCAGAACCATTCCAAGACATTGACAGCACACCTTTGATGTTCTTCAAAGAAACAGTGTCAATGAGCCTTCGGCAAATATGAAACCACCTGAACAGGGACTTGAACCCTGGACCCTCAGATTAAAAGTCTGATGCTCTACCGTCTGAGCTACCCAGGCTTCAAGCAACTTGTTTTGAAGTGTTCAGAAAAAAACCCGCTGCAATATTTGGGGAATTACAAAATAGAGGCGAGACTGGTGAAAGGAAACACCTTCTAATCTGGAGTCCAAAGGCAGTGTTAAGTGTTAAGGAAACACCTAATCTGGAGTCCAAAGGCAGTGTCGGGGAATTAGCTCAAATGGTAGAGCGCTCGCTTAGCATGCGAGAGGTAGCGGGATCGATGCCCGCATTCTCCAAATCCTGCAGTTTTGACAGATTTCACAGAACGTCCATTTCAAGGAGAACTGCTTGAAATTGAGAATTGCTGTATACTTTGAAATGTTTTTTATTTGCAAGGAACTTCGGCAGGTAAGCATAAAACTGTAAAAACTAACATGATTTTACGTTAACCCAGTTAAAGGCACAATTTGCAAGACTCGACAAACATTGTTTTGATTATTCTGTTCAAAGCAGAACCATTCCAAGACATTGACAGCACACCTTTGATGTTCTTCAAAGAAACAGTGTCAATGAGCCTTCGGCAAATATGGAACCACCTGAACAGGGACTTGAACCCTGGACCCTCAGATTAAAAGTCTGATGCTCTACCGTCTGAGCTACCCAGGCTTCAAGCAACTAGTTTTGAAGTGTTCAGAAAAAACCTGCTGCAATATTTGGGGAATTACAAAATAGAGGCTAGACTGGTGTAAGGAAACACCTTCTAATCTGGAGCCCAACGGCAGTGTTGGGGAATTAGCTCAAATGGTAGAGCGCTTGCTTCGCATGCGAGAGGTAGCGGGATCGATGCCCGCATTCTCCAAATTCTGCATTCTTGACAGTTTTCACAGAATGTCCATTTCAAGGACAACTGCTTGAAATGGAGAACTGCTGTATACTTTGAAATGTTTTTAATTTTCAAGGAACTTCGGCAGGTAAGCATAAAACTATAAAACCTAACAATTTTAAGTTAACGGCACAATTTGCAAGACCTGACAACATTGTTTTGACTTTTCTGTTCAAAGCAGAACCATTCCAAGACACTGACAGCACACTTTTGATGTTCTTCAAAGAAACAGTGTCAATGAGCCTTCAGCAAATATGGAACCGCCTGAACAGGGACTTGAACCCTGGACCCTCAGATTAAAAGTCTGATGCTCTACCGTCTGAGCTACCCAGGCTTCAAGCAACTTGGTTTGAAGTGTTGCGAAAAAAAACCACTGCAATATTTGGGTAATTACAAAATAGAGGCTAGACTGGTGAAAGGAAACACCTTCTAATCTGGAGTCCAAAGGCAGTGTCAGGGAATTAGCTCAAATGGTAGAGCGCTCGCTTAGCATGCGAGAGGTAGCGGGATAGATACCCGCATTCTCCAAATTCTGCATTTTTGACAGATTTCACAGAATGTCCATTTCAAGGACAACTGCTTGAAATTGAGAATTGCTGTATACTTTGAAATGTTTTTTATTTGCAAGGAACTTCGGCAGGTAAGTATAAAACTGTAAAAACTAACATGATTTTACGTTAACCCAATTAAAGGCACAATTTGCAAGACCTCACAACATTGTTTTGACTCTTCTGTTCAAAGCAGAACCATTCCAAGACATTGACAGCACACCTTTGATGTTCTTTAAAGAAACAGTGTCAATGAGCCTTCGGCAAATATGGAACCGCCTGAACAGGGACTTGAACCCTGGACCCTCAGATTAAAAGTCTGATGCTCTACCGTCTGAGCTACCCAGGCTTCACGCAACTTGTTTTGAAGTGTTCAGAAAAAAACCCGCTGCAATATTTGGGGAATTACAAAATAGAGGCGAGACTGGTGAAAGGAAACACCTTCTAATCTGGAGTCCAAAGGCAGCGTTGGGGAATTAGCTCAAATGGTAGAGCGCTCGCTTAGCATGCGAGAGGTAGCGGGATCGATGCCCGCATTCTCCAAAAGCCTGCATTTTTGACTGATTTCACAGAACGTCCATTTCAAGGACAACTGCTTGAAATGGAGAACTGCTGTATACTTTAAGATGTTTTTTATTTGCAACGAACTTTGGCAGGTAAGCATAAAACTATAAAACCTAACATCATTTTACATTAACCCAGTTAAAGGCACAATTTGCAAGACCTCACAACATTGTTTTGACTCTTCTGTTCAAAGCAGAACCATTCCAAGACATTGACAGCACACCTTTGATGTTCTTCAAAGAAACAGTGTCAATGAGCCTTCGGCAAATATGGAACCGCCTGAACAGGGACTTGAACCCTGGACCCTCAGATTAAAAGTCTGATGCTCTACCGTCTGAGCTACCCAGGCTTCACGCAACTTGTTTTGAAGTGTTCAGAAAAAAACCTTCTGCAATATTTGGGGAATTACAAAATAGAGGCGAGACTGGTGAAAGGAAACACCTTCTAATCTGGAGTCCAAAGGCAGTGTTAAGTGTTAAGGAAACACCTAATCTGGAGTCCAAAGGCAGTGTCGGGGAATTAGCTCAAATGGTAGAGCGCTCGCTTAGCATGCGAGAGGTAGCGGGATCGATGCCCGCATTCTCCAAATTCTGCATTTTTGACAGATTTCACAGAACGTCCATTTCAAGGAGAACTGCTTGAAATTGAGAATTGCTGTATACTTTGAAATGTTTTTTATTTGCAAGGAACTTCGGCAGGTAAGCATAAAACTGTAAAAACTAACATGATTTTACGTTAACCCAGTTAAAGGCACAATTTGCAAGACTCAACAAACATTGTTTTGATTATTCTGTTCAAAGCAGAACCATTCCAAGACATTGACAGCACACCTTTGATGTTCTTCAAAGAAACAGTGTCAATGAGCCTTCGGCAAATATGGAACCACCTGAACAGGGACTTGAACCCTAGACCCTCAGATTAAGAGTCTGATGCTCTACCGTCTGAGCTACCCAGGCTTCAAGCAACAAGTTTTGAAGTGTTCAGAAAAAAACCTGCTGCAATATTTGGGGAATTACAAAATAGAGGCTAGACTGGTGTAAGGAAACACCTTCTAATCTGGAGCCCAACGGCAGAGTTGGGGAATTAGCTCAAATGGTAGAGCGCTTGCTTCGCATGCGAGAGGTAGCGGGATCGATGCCCGCATTCTCCAAATTCTGCATTCTTGACAGTTTTCACAGAATGTCCATTTCAAGGACAACTGCTTGAAATGGAGAACTGCTGTATACTTTGAAATGTTTTTTATTTGCAAGGAACTTCGGCAGGTAAGTATAAAACTGTAAAAATTAACATGATTTTACGTTAACCCAGTTAAAGGCACAATTTGCAAGACCTCACAACATTGTTTTGACTTTTCTGTTCAAAGCAGAACCATTCCAAGACATTGACAGCACACCTTTGATGTTCTTCAAAGAAACAGTGTCAATGAGCCTTCGGCAAATATGGATCCGCCTGAACAGGGACTTGAACACTGGACCCTCAGATTAAAAGTCTGATGCTCTACCGTCTGAGCTACCCAGGCTTCAAGCAACTTGTTTTGAAGTGTTCAGAAAAAAACCCGCTGCAATATTTGGGGAATTACAAAATAGAGGCGAGACTGGTGAAAGGAAACACCTTCTAATCTGGAGTCCAAAGGCAGTGTTAAGTGTTAAGGAAACACCTAATCTGGAGTCCAAAGGCAGTGTCGGGGAATTAGCTCAAATGGTAGAGCGCTTGCTTAGCATGCGAGAGGTAGCGGGATCGATGCCCGCATTCTCCAAAAGCCTGCGTTTTTCACAGATTTCACAGAACGTCCATTTCAAGGACAACTGCTTGAAATGGAGAACTGCTGTATACTTTGAAATGGTTTTTTTTTTGCAACGAACTTTGGCAGGTAAGTATAAAACTATGAAACCTAACAATTTTACGTTAACCCAGTTAAAGGCACAATTTGCAAGACCTCTTGACATTGTTTTGACTTTTCTGTTCAAAGCAGAAACATTCCAAGACATTGACAGCACACATTTGATGTTCTTCAAAGAAACGGTGTCAATGAGCCTTCAGCAAATATGGAACCGCCTGAACAGGGACTTGAACCCTGGACCCTCAGATTAAAAGTCTGATGCTCTACCGTCTGAGCTACCCAGGCTTCAAGCAACTTGTTTTGAAGTGTTCGGAAAAAAACCCGCTGCAATATTTGGGGAATTACAAAATAGAGGCGAGACTGGTGAAAGGAAACACCTTCTAATCTGGAGTGCAAAGGCAGTGTCGGGGAATTAGCTCAAATGGTAGAGCGCTTGCTTAGCATGCGAGAGGTAGCGGGATCGATGCCCGCATTCTCCAAATTATGCTTTTTTGACAGATTTCACAGAATGTCCATTTCAAGGACAACTGCTTGAAATGGAGAACTGCTGTATACTTTGAAATGTTTCATATTTGCAAGGAACTTTGGCAGGTAAGCATAAAACCATGAAACCTAACAATTTTACGTTAACCCAGTTAAAGGCACAATTTGCAAGACCTGACGACATTGTTTTGACTTTTCTGTTCAAAGCGGAACCATTCCAAGACATTGACAGCACACCTTTGATGTTCTTCAAAGAAACAGTGTCAATGAGCCTTCGGCAAATATGGAACCGCCTGAACAGGGACTTGAACCCTGGACCCTCAGATTAAAAGTCTGATGCTCTACCGTCTGAGCTACCCAGGCTTCAAGCAACTTGTTTTGAAGTGTTCAGAAAAAAACCCGCTGCAATATTTGGGGAATTACAAAATAGAGGCGAGACTGGTGAAAGGAAACACCTTCTAATCTGGAGTCCAAAGGCAGTGTTGGGGAATTAGCTCAAATGGTAGAGCGCTCGCTTAGCATGCGAGAGGTAGCGGGATCGATGCCCGCATTCTCCAAAAGCCTGCATTTTTCACAGATTTCACAGAACGTCCATTTCAAGGACAACTGCTTGAAATGGAGAACTGCTGTATACTTTGAGATGTTTTTTATTTGCAACGAACTTTGGCAGGTAAGCATAAAACTATAAAACCTAACATCATTTTACATTAACCCAGTTAAAGGCACAATTTGCAAGACCTCACAATATTGTTTTGACTCTTCTGTTCAAAGCAGAACCATTCCAAGACATTGACAGCACACCTTTGATGTTCTTCAAAGAAACAGTGTCAATGAGCCTTCGGCAAATATGAAACCGCCTGAACAGGGACTTGAACCCTGGACCCTCAGATTAAAAGTCTGATGCTCTACCGTCTGAGCTACCCAGGCTTCAAGCAACTTGTTTTGAAGTGTTCAGAAAAAAACCCGCTGCAATATTTGGGGAATTACCAAATAGAGGCGAGACTGGTGAAAGGAAACACCTTCTAATCTGGAGTCCAAAGGCAGTGTTAAGTGTTAAGGAAACACCTAATCTGGAGTCCAAAGGCAGTGTCGGGGAATTAGCTCAAATGGTAGAGCGCTCGCTTAGCATGCGAGAGGTAGCGGGATCGATGCCCGCATTCTCCAAATCCTGCAGTTTTGACAGATTTCACAGAACGTCCATTTCAAGGAGAACTGCTTGAAATTGAGAATTGCTGTATACTTTGAAATGTTTTTTATTTGCAAGGAACTTCGGCAGGTAAGCATAAAACTGTAAAAACTAACATGATTTTACGTTAACCCAGTTAAAGGCACAATTTGCAAGACTCGACAAACATTGTTTTGATTATTCTGTTCAAAGCAGAACCATTCCAAGACATTGACAGCACACCTTTGATGTTCTTCAAAGAAACAGTGTCAATGAGCCTTCGGCAAATATGGAACCACCTGAACAGGGACTTGAACCCTGGACCCTCAGATTAAAAGTCTGATGCTCTACCGTCTGAGCTACCCAGGCTTCAAGCAACTAGTTTTGAAGTGTTCAGAAAAAACCTGCTGCAATATTTGGGGAATTACAAAATAGAGGCTAGACTGGTGTAAGGAAACACCTTCTAATCTGGAGCCCAACGGCAGTGTTGGGGAATTAGCTCAAATGGTAGAGCGCTTGCTTCGCATGCGAGAGGTAGCGGGATCGATGCCCGCATTCTCCAAATTCTGCATTCTTGACAGTTTTCACAGAATGTCCATTTCAAGGACAACTGCTTGAAATGGAGAACTGCTGTATACTTTGAAATGTTTTTAATTTTCAAGGAACTTCGGCAGGTAAGCATAAAACTATAAAACCTAACAATTTTAAGTTAACGGCACAATTTGCAAGACCTGACAACATTGTTTTGACTTTTCTGTTCAAAGCAGAACCATTCCAAGACACTGACAGCACACTTTTGATGTTCTTCAAAGAAACAGTGTCAATGAGCCTTCAGCAAATATGGAACCGCCTGAACAGGGACTTGAACCCTGGACCCTCAGATTAAAAGTCTGATGCTCTACCGTCTGAGCTACCCAGGCTTCAAGCAACTTGGTTTGAAGTGTTGCGAAAAAAAAACACTGCAATATTTGGGTAATTACAAAATAGAGGCTAGACTGGTGAAAGGAAACACCTTCTAATCTGGAGTCCAAAGGCAGTGTCAGGGAATTAGCTTAAATGGTAGAGCGCTCGCTTAGCATGCGAGAGGTAGCGGGATAGATACCCGCATTCTCCAAATTCTGCATTTTTGACAGATTTCACAGAATGTCCATTTCAAGGACAACTGCTTGAAATTGAGAATTGCTGTATACTTTGAAATGTTTTTTATTTGCAAGGAACTTCGGCAGGTAAGTATAAAACTGTAAAAACTAACATGATTTTACGTTAACCCAATTAAAGGCACAATTTGCAAGACCTCACAACATTGTTTTGACTCTTCTGTTCAAAGCAGAACCATTCCAAGACATTGACAGCACACCTTTGATGTTCTTCAAAGAAACAGTGTCAATGAGCCTTCGGCAAATATGGAACCGCCTGAACAGGGACTTGAACCCTGGACCCTCAGATTAAAAGTCTGATGCTCTACCGTCTGAGCTACCCAGGCTTCACGCAACTTGTTTTGAAGTGTTCAGAAAAAAACCCGCTGCAATATTTGGGGAATTACAAAATAGAGGCGAGACTGGTGAAAGGAAACACCTTCTAATCTGGAGTCCAAAGGCAGCGTTGGGGAATTAGCTCAAATGGTAGAGCGCTCGCTTAGCATGCGAGAGGTAGCGGGATCGATGCCCGCATTCTCCAAAAGCCTGCATTTTTGACTGATTTCACAGAACGTCCATTTCAAGGACAACTGCTTGAAATGGAGAACTGCTGTATACTTTAAGATGTTTTTTATTTGCAACGAACTTTGGCAGGTAAGCATAAAACTATAAAACCTAACATCATTTTACATTAACCCAGTTAAAGGCACAATTTGCAAGACCTCACAACATTGTTTTGACTCTTCTGTTCAAAGCAGAACCATTCCAAGACATTGACAGCACACCTTTGATGTTCTTCAAAGAAACAGTGTCAATGAGCCTTCGGCAAATATGGAACCGCCTGAACAGGGACTTGAACCCTGGACCCTCAGATTAAAAGTCTGATGCTCTACCGTCTGAGCTACCCAGGCTTCACGCAACTTGTTTTGAAGTGTTCAGAAAAAAACCTGCTGCAATATTTGGGGAATTACAAAATAGAGGCGAGACTGGTGAAAGGAAACACCTTCTAATCTGGAGTCCAAAGGCAGTGTTAAGTGTTAAGGAAACACCTAATCTGGAGTCCAAAGGCAGTGTCGGGGAATTAGCTCAAATGGTAGAGCGCTCGCTTAGCATGCGAGAGGTAGCGGGATCGATGCCCGCATTCTCCAAATTCTGCATTTTTGACAGATTTCACAGAACGTCCATTTCAAGGAGAACTGCTTGAAATTGAGAATTGCTGTATACTTTGAAATGTTTTTTATTTGCAAGGAACTTCGGCAGGTAAGCATAAAACTGTAAAAACTAACATGATTTTACGTTAACCCAGTTAAAGGCACAATTTGCAAGACTCAACAAACATTGTTTTGATTATTCTGTTCAAAGCAGAACCATTCCAAGACATTGACAGCACACCTTTGATGTTCTTCAAAGAAACAGTGTCAATGAGCCTTCGGCAAATATGGAACCACCTGAACAGGGACTTGAACCCTGGACCCTCAGATTAAGAGTCTGATGCTCTACCGTCTGAGCTACCCAGGCTTCAAGCAACAAGTTTTGAAGTGTTCAGAAAAAAACCTGCTGCAATATTTGGGGAATTACAAAATAGAGGCTAGACTGGTGTAAGGAAACACCTTCTAATCTGGAGCCCAACGGCAGAGTTGGGGAATTAGCTCAAATGGTAGAGCGCTTGCTTTGCATGCGAGAGGTAGCGGGGTCGATGCCCGCATTCTCCAAATTCTGCATTCTTGACAGTTTTCACAGAATGTCCATTTCAAGGACAACTGCTTGAAATGGAGAACTGCTGTATACTTTGAAATGTTTTTTATTTGCAAGGAACTTCGGCAGGTAAGTATAAAACTGTAAAAATTAACATGATTTTACGTTAACCCAGTTAAAGGCACAATTTGCAAGACCTCACAACATTGTTTTGACTTTTCTGTTCAAAGCAGAACCATTCCAAGACATTGACAGCACACCTTTGATGTTCTTCAAAGAAACAGTGTCAATGAGCCTTCGGCAAATATGGAACCGCCTGAACAGGGACTTGAACACTGGACCCTCAGATTAAAAGTCTGATGCTCTACCGTCTGAGCTACCCAGGCTTCAAGCAACTTGTTTTGAAGTGTTCAGAAAAAAACCCGCTGCAATATTTGGGGAATTACAAAATAGAGGCGAGACTGGTGAAAGGAAACACCTTCTAATCTGGAGTCCAAAGGCAGTGTTAAGTGTTAAGGAAACACCTAATCTGGAGTCCAAAGGCAGTGTCGGGGAATTAGCTCAAATGGTAGAGCGCTTGCTTAGCATGCGAGAGGTAGCGGGATCGATGCCCGCATTCTCCAAAAGCCTGCTTTTTTCACAGATTTCACAGAACGTCCATTTCAAGGACAACTGCTTGAAATGGAGAACTGCTGTATACTTTGAAATGTTTTTTTTTTTGCAACGAACTTTGGCAGGTAAGTATAAAACTATGAAACCTAACAATTTTACGTTAACCCAGTTAAAGGCACAATTTGCAAGACCTCTTGACATTGTTTTGACTTTTCTGTTCAAAGCAGAAAACATTCCAAGACATTGACAGCACACATTTGATGTTCTTCAAAGAAACGGTGTCAATGAGCCTTCAGCAAATATGGAACCGCCTGAACAGGGACTTGAACCCTGGACCCTCAGATTAAAAGTCTGATGCTCTACCGTCTGAGCTACCCAGGCTTCAAGCAACTTGTTTTGAAGTGTTCGGAAAAAAACCCGCTGCAATATTTGGGGAATTACAAAATAGAGGCGAGACTGGTGAAAGGAAACACCTTCTAATCTGGAGTGCAAAGGCAGTGTCGGGGAATTAGCTCAAATGGTAGAGCGCTTGCTGCGCAAAGGCAGGGAGCCAATATTTGAGCCCCACACGCAAGTGAAAAACACGGGAAATAAATACGGGAAAATATAGAATGATGCAATAACATATATTTTCCCCTGCAGCAACATTCAGGCGATATCCCTGTGCGTCATTTGACGTTTCGAGTTACGTTCTTCCCGTCACCGGCCGTGAGTGGGATTCGAACCAGCGATCTGCACAACCAGCGCTTTGCACATCAATACAATACAATTAATCAATACCCCCAATGGCTTATGATGATGATAATGATGCACAGTTTGAGTCTTGAATGTTGGTATGATCAGATTTAATGCATCTGAACCCAATATGTAAAATGAACAAGTATTGCGCACACACACACACACACACACACACTTCACACGTCTTCAGGAAAACATGTAAAAGTAGTATTAAAAATGAACATACACTTCAGAAAAAAAACATGCAGAAGTATGCATACAGGAAACTTTACACACAAGTACACTATTTACAAGTAAGTATATACAAAGCATGCAAAAGTATGCATAGAGGACACTTTACACACAAGTACACTATTTACAAGTATATACAATATATACAAGTATATACAAAGCATGCAGAAGTATGCATACAGGAAACTTTACACACAAGTACACTATTTACAAGTAAGTATATACAAAGCATGCAAAAGTATGCATAGAGGACACTTTACACACAAGTACACTATTTACAAGTATATACAATATATACCGGTACAAGTATATACAAAGCATGCAAAAGTATGCATACAGGACACTTTACACACAAGTACACTATTTACAAGTATATACAATATATACAAGTATATACAAAGCATGCAAAAGTATGCATACAGGAAACTTTACACACAAGTACACTATTTACAAGTATATACAATATATACAAGTATATACAAATCAATATATACAAGTATATACAAAGCATGCCCAGGGACCAGACTCATATTATTTTATTTTGCTGCTCTCTGTTCTGCCAACCACTCAAGTGATTTGCCATTTGAGGCACGTGAGCAGAAGGTGGCCTTGCCATGACGACTATGCCCAAAGTCCTTTGTTTTGGGCTGTCCACATTGGCTACAGGTATTGTAAGTGACCCCTCTCATATATTTCCTTTTCTGCACTCCACTCTCCTCCTCAAGGGCCCGACGGCGCCTGTTCCTCTGTGTGAACCGGGACACAGGAGCAGCTGGAGCAGGAACAAGTGGAGCTGGGCCTGCACTGGATGTCTGATGGGAGTTTGATGCAGTGGGGGCAGGTGTGATGGGGCACTCCCTGGTGGCAGCAAGCCGGGCGTCGGCCCTGGCCGCAAATCAGGAGCCTGCCCCTCCAGATTTGGAGGGATGACAAATTCATGCCGTGGGCCTGATGTCGGAGGAAGGAGCTGCAGTTGTTCCTTCGGTGGTGGAAGCTGGTCAGGTGCCACAGGAATCGGGTTGGTTGGAGCTATTCCCTGAGAAAGGACACTCATCTCCTGATTCTTATGCCGCCGTTGAAACCTGAGAGAAGATCATTGGTGTTAGATATATATAGATAGATATAGATATATATTCTGAATAGAGAATTATTCAGTCACTTAGCGGTAAATAATTTATTGAACAGCATTCTGTTGAACTGTGTGTGTGCGTGTGTGCATGTGTCCATGTGTGGTTGTGTGAGTGGGTGCGCATGTATGAGTTTAAGTGTGTATGTGGTGAAGATGTCACACATATGATTGTTTACTTGCACTTGCACTCTTCAATTGATTACTAACTGATTTTTTATATAACTGTTTTTACTGTAACTATGTATAGCTCTTGTGAAGCACATTGAGTCTGCCTTGTGCATGCGCTTTACAAATAAAATTGAATTGAATTGAATTAAATAATGTGCCTGTCCTACCACTGAATGAGTGTCCGTTGATTAAGCTCAAAGAGCTGGATCTTTGTCCCCTGCATAACCCTTGGACTGTTGAGCACTAACTCCCGGATGTGGTGGTAGTCGCGGAGAATCTTAGACCACCTGGGGGTGGAAACGCCTGCCTTCTTGGTTGTTGTCTTGTGCAAAGTGCACAGCGTTATGCACATGGCCCTCAACCAAGCGGCTGGTGTTGGGCCACTGAGCTGGCCCCCCAGGATGTCCTATCAAGCAGCGCTTAACACTCTCCACACCCGGCGTGACTCCAGACCGCTTGGGAGCCTTAAAACGGCCATGTGGCAGTCCGCTCCTGATGCCGAGGCTGGTAGTTGACCCGCGTCTTGTCACAGTCCGGGAGAGCTGTCCACAGCTGGATGACCTGGGTCACCTGCAGTACACTGAGGTAAGATGCCTCACGGAGACCCACCAGGTAAGCAGCAAGATCCTGGACTTTGTCCCACCCAGCGACCCCCATTCGGTCCAATGACTGCTCCCTAATAAATGGATTGATTAGTAGTAGTAGTAAATGGGAAATAAAATGTAATTGAGTTTAATTTGAAATAGCCATTAAAGTGTCTTACCTGAGCCTCATCGGACAGATTGGTATCACTGTCCAGTGCAGCCTGAGAGGTGTCAGGCAGTGCTGAAGGGGCAGCGGCAGGATGTTGTCCTCCATCACATGACATGGACGGCAGATCATCAGGTGATGCAGGGGCCTGAGGTGGAGAGGCCTGAGGACTCGTCATCAGTGATGAGGGCAGTTGACGGGAGGGGTCATCTTCATGGAGCACAGGAACTGTGATGTCCTCCGTGTTCTCATCTTCAAATCCCTCATCTTGAATGTCCTCATCATTGATCTCCTCCACCAGCATGGCCTCCTCCACTGGGTTCTGGAGCACTGGAGTCAGTGCTTTGCCGGTCTGGCTATACAAGTACTCCATTCCCAGCAATTCACCTGCAAAGACAAAACAGAAAAAAGAGAGTATTCTTAATATTTTTAAGCAATATAGCACTCATGATCGTGGGGTTGGTGATGTATAATCCACCGATGTTGATACCTCTGGCCTCGTGGATATAATATCTATTACATTGAAGGTTAATTTGATTCATGAATAGTCTTATTTAAAAACAAATTAATTAAGTTTCTCTCTCTCATGTTGAATGAGGAATCATTTCTTGCCTGTGTACGCTCCAGGGGTGCGGATAGCGCTCATCCCAGCATGTCCCTAGCACCTTTCGGCTGAGCTGGTCCACTGCCTCTCTCAAAGTGCTGCCGTAAGAGCGGACGGAAGGTGATCCCTTCACGGCATCCTCCATCCGGTCATCATTCCAGCGCATCAGCCCTTCAAGAAGATACGCCTGGAAATGCGCATCACTGGCACTGGTTCCTGAAGGTTATATAAACAAATAAGCATTTGAAATGCTATGAATAATCTTTAACATAGAATTATGTTAAAAAAGAATTGTCATTACAATCAGACATACTGAGAAAAATAGTTCTTAAACTAGGGTAGAAAAGGACTGTAATTCTACTGTAAAACAGAAACTAGTAACCCATATGTATGCCATACCTGGAATAAATCTGTTTAGGTGGAGGTGGAAGGACTCCAGCGAGGTAGAGCCACGGGCACACCTGTAGCAGCACAGCTCCACACCGCCTTTGTTCAGGGTGCCTGTCTTTGTGTACAGCTGGAAGTCCTCTGGGTCTTGGATACAGGCCACGTGTTTCTCCTGCTCCTGCCATATGTGTTGGATTCGTTGGTGGTCCAGCAGAGGAACACCTAGAGTGTCCTTCCCACTTGCACTGTCAAACAGACTGATCAGTGACCCAATCAGTCTGGTGGTCTCCTCCACCCCTCTGGTCCTCCTCCTGCAGTGCCGTGCCAACTCCCTCCGGTTAATGCGAGTGGTCACCGCCTCCTCCGAGATGTGGCCAATCCCTCCGTGCTGTCAGCTCACCCTCCTTGGCACGGCGAAGAGCAGCAACATCCTCCAGATCCCACTCAAATATGCATGTGGACAGGCGTGCCATGAAAATGCCATAGAGGGGGGTGGGCTTCGGTTGTGACACCTGCAGCAAACCGGCGCATGAAATGCCATATATCAAGGCGCACTTGAAGCCCGTCCCACTCAGCATACATGGTCTTCACCCGACAAGGGCCATGCTGACTGCAGCAGTCTCTGTCCACATACATAATTTTTGGTGGCGGCTCTCCTGCCTCCCTGTACCGCTTCATTAGGCCAGCTGCCATGGCGTCAAGTGCTTGTCCCTCGCGGGTTGTCATAACGGAGACAAGAACTTGACCGTGCTCGTTCCCCCACATTTGTGCACCAAGCAGCTGTACCTGCAGCAGCACCAGCCAGTTTCTTGGTGACTTTTTTGGTGGAGTCCATCTTGAGCACAGAGCCGAAGATGGATGTAATTTTGGCCTTCACCAAATGAAGTCTGCCAAGAACATCCCTGGCGTACACGGCCAACAGCCACTTAGGCTTGGGAAGGTCAGGGAGCTCGGGAGGCTTAGCGAAGGCAGGGGGGGCGCACGAGAGAAAGCCTTGTGAAAGGCTCACAAGCCGTCAAGTACTGCAGGACACGCTGCAGCCATGCCTCGCTGTGTTGCTCCTGCAGCTTCTTGTACAGCTGTGTCACGCTGTTGCCCATGGTCCTCTCCCTCATCATCCGCAGCACCCGGATGTCACATGAGTATCTAAGGCAAGAAGAGTGTAATGTAGACAGCAACACAAACAACACAAACAGAAGCACCTGATAATTAACATTCATTGTTATGAATTACCTGTACGTCAGCAAAGCTGGAAACTGGCTGCGATGGCCCATGTCCAGCTGCCCTAAGATGTCCTCGGACCAACCAGGATACTTCTTAGAGCAGCCTTTGCACTCCAGGTACTCAGTGGCAAGGGTCATACCACCCGTCGATGTCCAACACCTGGCGAACTGTCTGGTACAGTCCTGCTGCTGTTAGCTTGTGTTTGCCACAGGCTGGACGAACGCAGACAAGAGGAAATTTAAACATCTTTCGGGGCATCCACAAGAACAGCGGCCGGCCGAAGAAGTGGTCAGGTGAGGCGGGAGGCTGGGTGTGAATGAGTAGGGGCTGAGGAGGATACCACCAAAGTTTCACTTTGGACACCAGCTCTCGCTTGCCGGTTTGTGGGTTGGCTTGAAATAAAGCCCGCCGAATCCAATCCTGCTGGAAACGTGGAAGCTGGTCCTTCCAGGGACTGGGAAGCTCAGCTGGTGGCTGATGATCTGGTATGGCTGCTGGAGGGGGATCAGCACAGGCCAGCACAGTCGTTGCAAGAGCTAATAAAGGAGAAATTAAGCAAACAGGCAGCAAAACATTATTAGGTAATTATCTTAAATGTAGACCTTTTCAATTAAATAACACTAAACATTCTCGCAATATTTGCATTTGCGTCACATGCCACACCTGTATTTAGCTGTGCTTCACATTGCGATACAGCAGATATCAGCTCCTCATCATCATCATCATCCTCAAAAGCAACGAAAAGCTGCCGTTTGGCCGAACCCTCGGTCCTGGGGTTTGCAGGCGGATTTGGAGCTAGAGCTGGTAAAAAGTGGACAAGTCTGTGTAGTCAGGTAAAATGGTAAAGCTATACATGTAGAACTGCTGTAAGGAAAATTCAAAATGCACACTCCTACTCACAGGATTTAACTGGTGACATCAGCTTTCTTGCTAGCTGTGAGGGAGAAAAATGTTTGCCACGCGCCAGCAGCGCTTTCACAGTGGATTGCTTCCATGCACCAGTTCCAGAAGCTGCAGGTGGCGGAGCACAAGATGTGGAGGCTTCAGAGGAAGTGGAGGCTGCAGGTGGAGGTGCAGATGATGTGGAGGCTGCAGGTGGAGGGTGCAGAGGTGCTGGAGGCTGCAGGGGGCGGAGCAGAAGCGCTGGAGACTGCAGGTGGCGCAGCAGAGGTGCTGGAGGCAGACGCACGTCTTTTCAAGACATAAGCCTTGAAAATGGCCATGTTGGTGTTGGGCCGGGCATCTGCTCGAACCAGGTAGTTAATGAGGTTCTGGGCCTTCATGGTTTTGTCCTCATAAACCTCCTTCATGGATTGGCCCCTGAAACTCACCAAACTCCACCATCAACCAGCCCTGGTCTCCAGTTTCACGCGCTTTAGCCTGCATCCTCATCTTCCTCTGGAACTTTTCCAGTTCCTCATTCACCTCTCTGATCTGAGACGCATACTGCAGGAGCAGCTGTTTGTTCTCAGACAGAGGGTTTGGCTGTGCACTTTCCTTGGAAATACTCTGCAATAAATACAGAGCATAGCCAAGGTTGTTCTCCATCAACCACCTGAATCTCTGGCCCTGGTACATTGCCAAACTGAAGCTGGCAGTGCGCCAGTGTCAAAAAATGATCACTGGGGTCCCCACCATTTGTTGGCGATGAAATTGCGGGCCTCTGTCATCACCTCCTCTTTGGGGTTTAGCCCTTCCAGGCACATTCCCCACGCCCTTTGCCTGCTCTGACGGCGCCATGAAAAGCCTGGTCGACTTTTCCGATTGGCGTCGTAAGATTGGGTATGCGTACATTTTCTGAAAGAAAATAAGAAAAAAGACCTTTAGTCACCATTACAACAAATACCTGTATATTCAAGTGTGTACATTCAACTATATAAGTATAACAGAGGTTGCCTCAGGGCAAAGGCTGAAATCATTATTTTTCTGTGTGCAATTTTTTTCAAGAGGGGAGGCAACCTCTACTACAGTGTTTGTTTGTTTTTTAAAACATAGGGGCACAATGTTTCAAATGGCAGAAGCAAAACATCTAAGGTAATCTAAACGAATGCGACTAAAACCGACTGTATGGCTATTAAATGAAACCTATACACATAGACATGCCAAACGATTATATATGCGAGGGCTGGCATCTACATTCAAAGCACCGCCCCTGTCAGGCGGGGCCAGAGGTAGCTTGCCGCCTTTATAAGGACAGGTGTGGGCAATAAGTGCCTCTTCGTTTGAGGCCTGGTTGTGTGGCAGGGATGCAGGTCCGTGCGGGTAAGGGAGATTGAAGGAGAAATGTGTTATATTGCCTTATGGGAAAAACTAATGAGGCCTTTTGTATATTTAGTTGTGGTGTGACTGTCGTGGGGGTGATCCAGATTGAGCTCTAGTCTGCGCTGAAGAGGTACTGTATGTGGTAGTGAACTAGGCAGAACTATAGGCACAGGAATGATCTGCGGGGAGTAGTCGTGGGATATGCACCCCTCCTTGGCATGCAGTGTGATGGGTGTGAAGGGTAGCGGTCACTTCACTGGATTGTAGGTTGCTTTGTCCTTGCAGTGTAGGTTTGCAGTGGTTGGGTGTGCACACGTGGGTGGTTTCTATTGGGGTCTGTGATAGAAGCTCCCTGTGGTGAGTACCCTGTCTGCCTATAGTTGGAGCCATTTTATCCTCTTATTGTATTTCATGTTGTTAAGCCCCTTTGCTATTTATATCTTAATAGTTAGTATTTTAGTATTGTGAAATAAAATAACTTGGACTAATCTGACATCTGTTTTCTTTTCAGGTCCCGTTGCCAGTATAGTTTTCTATTCCAAATAAATACTATTTGTATTGAAACCCCTACGTCGTCCCCGCTCTTTCTGAACCTGTTAAAACTTGTCAAACACTCGGCAATGGTCGGTGTTTAGGGCTAAATAGTTTATTTTCCGCCGATTATCCCCTCTGTAAACCTGGGTGGGGTCACCATGTATTACATATGTGAGAATTACCGACAGACGCGATTTTTCAATAGCACCTGCTACCCGAATAACGCATAGATCGATAGATAGCTAGATAGAACGATTATTTAATTCGTCCGTTAAGAGACATTTGTTGCCACCGTCTGTATAGCGCCCTACACAAACCTTATCAAAACACATAGCAACATTACTACCCAGAAACGGCACACTACAACAACGGTAATTAAACAGACAACGTTACCGTTTGCAAGCTACCGGCTAATGTCCAACCACCAACGGCTGCTTAGCAGACAATTTGTCCGATAACGGTACACCCACGTCTACAAAAAGCATCTTACCTTATTTGAGACAAATGGATGAACTCCGCGAAACAACGCGATTGGTTAAAAGGTTGACTAGGGTGGGCTTACTTTGGGCTTACTTTCGCGAAAGAAGGAACGTGATTGGCTATGGTTGGGCTTACTTTCGCGGAGGAAGGAACGTGATTGGCTTACGTTGGGCTTACTTTGGGCTTACTTTGGGGACTTGGCGGAACTGGCAGAACACGGTAGCGCAAGCGGAGAGGTAGCGGGATCGATGCCCGCATTCTCCAAA
>JAOPHQ010003816.1:0-52538 GCA_030340625.1 Merluccius polli
GTTCTGAAGCCAAGGTAGCAGCAGCCACCACCACCGCCACACAGTCCAACCACACTTCCACACTTCTCTCCGAGTTCTGCCTCAGTCCCTGCTCACAATACCCCCCCCCCCCCCACCCCACTGTGAGGTAGTAGTCATTCTCCTTATACATGCCTTTTACTGCATTAAATCCCACAATGCACTGCATTTTATAAGCACACTGTATGTTAGGTTGGTTATTTTAAGGCTGCGGCCCATTCAATAACAAGGACGCTATATCAGTGAGTACAATTACATCGTCGTCACATCATTCCCTTTCCGCACCTCTTTCCTGCATCAATCATTCATCATCCAATCATTCATTCGTCTATCGGTCCAGCCTCCCATCCATCCATCCATCCCATCCAAAAACAGTTTCAAACTAGTGTGCACTTTTCTCAGCCAAGTTTTTCCCATCTCCCCACTCTTCTGTTTTGTCCTGACACATCCTCCCAGTTACTCTTGGGCTGCAGTGCCATTAGTGCCGTGCTCAATCTCTTTGAATGCAGGGAAAACACAACGGTATGCACTTCGGCGCAATGACGTGCTACTGCCATCTACCGGTGGAGAGGTGAACTAAAAGTACCGGAGCTATAGAGAGCAAAAGGCTGCCCCCTGTTGGTGACATAGCCACACACACATAAACATGCAAGTACTCACGCACACTGGCAGGGACAACATCAGTTAGAGGTCACAATACAAAAAGTCAATAATCAAATAAAATCGGTGTTCACGTGTGGGGAGAACGGCCGTGGATGAAAGTGTATGCGTGTCTCTATTTATAACCCACTTCAAAACACCCGGGTACAGACCACCCACACACACTGGCAGCACACTGTAAGCCCCCAGCCTTTGCGATGACATAACAGGGCAGCTGCACACAGTCTGCGAGGATGCTAGGCTTTGGAAAGGAACGGAAGGGATTACACAACGGTGTTAGACGTCACCGCTGATCGCTGCGCATGCCGTGAAAATAGCAGCAGCAGCAGCAGCAGCAGCAGCAGCACCCACTGCTCTGCACAGATGTGATAAACGGATGGATACACAATGTGTTGTCTAGTGTAGTCTCTAGTATCAGACTTTAGCGTAATATCTTAAAGTCTGATGGCAGCCAAGCTCAAATTTGTGTGAACGGGGTGTTTCACTTTCTTTCTTTCGCTTCGTATTTGTTTTTTGACCAATCATGTTGCTGGAGGCGGGGATCTGTAAGTGTGTAATTTGCAAACAACAACTCGGCCAGCAGTAAACTCTAAAAGAGTCTAATCTACATCGTGTAGACTGGCCACTGTAAAAATAAACGTATTAAAAGTGTGCTGCATCCATGCTTTATCCACCCCGTGTAGTGTTGTGGCTTCTGGCTCAGGCTTCGTGCCGTCTCCCCCCTTAGAAGTTCTGCTATCATTTATTAGGCCTGCTGGTTATGTCTACCGCAATTCGGTATGGTATAATCCAGGACCTACCGCAATTCAGTATGGAATAATCCAGGACCTGGCTGAATCTAAGAACACATATACTACTTCATACATGTGGAAAATGTAACGTAATGTTCAGCCATTCTGTTTTCCTGTGCATTTATTTTCCAGGTCAAGGGGGGCTTAGTTTGAGCCCATCATTTCATACTATGGGATTTAGGGTCATTGAATTCTGAGAGCGGCAGGGCTTCAGTACGTGTGTGTGTGTGTGTGTGTGTGTGTGTGTGTGTGTGTGTGTGTGTGTGTGTGTGTGTGTGTGTGTGTGTGTGTGTGTGTGTGTGTGTGTGTGTGTGTGTGTGTGTGTGTGTGTGTGTGTGTGTGTGTGTGAGACGTTGTCTCCTTCCTGGCCTGACCTACCTTGCATCCCCTCCAGAAAGCCTGGATCATAAGAGCTGCCTTTTCCTCACTCAGGAGTAGGGAGAGAGGGATCGGAGGCCTGGGACTAAAATAGACAGAGCGAGAAGAGACAACCAGTGTTACAACCAGTTTAGAGAGTGAGAGTGTGTTGTCTGTCTTATACACAGCAGTTAGTCTGAAGAAAACAATGTCACATTTCCAAAAAAATATATCCTGTGTGTTCACTCACTGTTTGTTGAGCCAGTCCTTGACAAAGAGGATATCCTGGAAGAGTACAGACCCCTGTTCTTGTCTGCGTGGGTTATGGCTGTGGAGAGGAGCCTTGTTGCAGTATGGTGAGCACAGAACATTGTATACAATGCAATATACCCGTAGAGTAATGGTTATGTCAAACCAGAACCGATTGGTTACCCCAGTTTGACAGCTAATGTTGGTAAATAGAAATGGTAAATTAAAATGTTAGGACAATTACATTTGTGTCAGGCTTGGCTTCTATCAATATTTAACAGTTACACATTTATTAATCATACTAACACAGAATAAGGAACTCAGACCATTGATTAGTGTTGCACCGATACCATTTTTTGACCCCCGATACCGATACCCGGCTGTGCAGTATCGGCCGATACCGATACCATACCGATACCACGCCGGAAAAAAAAAAAATATATATATATACACAAGCTTTTTTTCTTCTAATACTAAAGAACTGCATACTCACTTGGATGTAAAATCATTGCTATCATGGCTTAATTACTAGTATAATTAGATAATATAGTATAACTAGAGATAATTACTAGTATGTAGCGGGGGGGGGGGGGGGGGGAATCGGGGAGAAGCCGATTACAGCTTAACTCGTCGTCTGTGATGCGGTCACTGTCTGTCCATTTGAGCGATCTCCCGCCTGTGAGCAAGACGCGTCTCCCTCTCTCTCCTGCTTTTTCCCCTCTTCTCCTTGTTTGTGTCCGCATGGCACCCCGGGGAGCGGGGGGGGGGCATGGGTGGTGACCGGGTGCGTCGCACCGGCAGGCGGACCCGCTCACTGAGTTTCCCCGCACCGGCGCGTCCGCAGGCGGAGCAACTTTTCTGTGCGCCGCGCGGCTGAACCGCGCGCCCTCCGCGTCTCCGGTGCTTTTTTTTCTTGCTTTTTTTTGGTACTTTGTCGTCGTCGCTTGTCGGTCGGTCAACATGCGCGGCCGGGCGGCCGGAGTGGGCCAATAGGATAGCTGCTTGGCACGGCATGCACTGAACACGTGTGATCACACGCAGCAGTGAGTGAAGGGAGAGAAAGACGCAAAGCGCTGCGTTCCAAGTTTCATATTAGTATATGTAAATGGCATCGGCGCATTATTTGTTCGTACTCGCCGATACCGATGCCAGCATTTTAGCGCGGTATCGGGGCCCCTCCCGATACTAGTATCGGTATCGGTGCAACACTACCATTGATTACATTTAATGTTAGCAATTGATTATCGCTATTGGACTGCATAACACATTTTGTTTAAATGCAACAGTTACTTTCCTGGCGATGGAAAAGTATAATTTGGAGGGAACCCACTTGTAAAGCCACTCTGTTAGGAAGTCGCATGGATTAAAAGCTGTTCTTTTCCTCTGAAACAAAACAAAATGTACACATTATGACGTATGCTTTGTTGATGAATAAATTGTTAGTTACTTTATAAACTTGTAGCTAAAGTTTATTGTATATTTGAGTATCTGTTTGAGATTAAGGAACCATTTCTAAATTGTATCATTTGTAATAAATGCATATTTTTTCAATGATAAATATTGATTAATTGTAGCTGGATAATCGCCTGCATTATAGTCTATTCGTGTCTATTTGTGTATAAAGAGAGACTTTCCTACATGGAAACAACGCTGTTTCTGGGCCTCTTTGAGCATAGCCTCTAGTCCAGGCAGCAATACAGGAAACACACTCTCTTCCAAGTACCTCGTGATGGGACCTGGCAGACACACACACACACAAACCAACAGATGAGCCATTTGCTAAAGAGGAATGGCAGACTAATGGGATTCAGGGAATGCAAACGTACGCTCCTGGAGTAGTGGAGGACTCAGAGGAGGTGATGCTATGCACTTCTTCTGACTTGAGACTTGGGATTTGTCCAAAATGGAGTAGCCAGCGAGGGCAGGGTGGCCAACCAGAGGGTCAAAGGTCCTAAGAGGGTCATCGTCGACAGAAACCTATAGCAAACCAATGACATATCACATTTAGGGTATTGGGCCATTTACAAGGTACGTTTGTTCCCCCCCCCCCCCCAAGGAGAAAACTGTCAATATAAGTGTTGTTAATATAACCTGACCATGGCTGTGGTCAGCCCATAAAAGACAGGGTTATGTTTGCTGGCGCTGTACTGGGAGACGTGTGTGCTGGTCGAAGCAGTGTCCGTCCATACGTCGCTGGGAGGACTGGGATGCTCAGCTTCATATTCTTAAATAAACACATATACAAGTAACAATACTTTTGTTACTTATTATTATTAACCAATTACCACTGACTCATAATAGGTTTTTTGTTTGTTTTTTGACATCTTACCTTCGCAAACTTGCTGCCACAGAGTCTTCTTTGCGCCAATAACCTTTGCCATGTCTATTTATGGTTGCTAAGCACGTCGTCAAGGAAGAGCTAGCGCGCAACTTCCGGTTGTGTGAGCGGCCGTGCTTGCAGTTTTTCTTGGCAGCGACCAAAATACCAACTACTAACTACAAAATACAAACTACAAAAATACCAACTACTAACTACAAAATACAAACTATACAATACCAACTACTAACTACAAAATACAAACTACTAACTATACAATACCAACTACTAACTACAAAATACAAACTACAAAATACCAACTACTAACTATACAATACCAACTACTAACTACACAATACCAACTACAAAATACCAACTACTTACTACAAAATACAAACGAACTACACAATACCAACTACTAACTACACAATGCCAACTACAAAATACAAACTACTAACTAACTACACAATACCAACTACAAAATACCAACTACTTACTGTAGTAAGTAGTTGGTATTTTGTAGTTGATATTGTGTATACACAATATCAACTACACAATACCAACTACAAAATACCAACTACTAATTACAAAATACCAACGACAGAATACCAACAACTTTGGTCAAAAACTCCAGAAATGATAAATGAAATGAATTCCCGTCGACTGGGTATTATTAAATAGCAACCGGCGGTGACCATGTCCCACCAGAGGGCAGCAGAGAGCCGCCTGCACCGTCCCTCATCCCATGCCTCATCCAGCCGGATGCAAGTGCTTCCCGTTAGCCGTCCGTGTTCTCCGCGGCCCAGTGCGGTGGTTCCGGTCGTGTGTGGAGGCGGAGGAGCCGTAATGAACACCTCCAAGCGGTTAAAATTAAAGTCTTTATTGGAATCAAAGAATCCAAAAGCAGTCGCAGCGTAGTAACCGAATCACGGAACAAAAATAAAAGCAATTTATCCGAAATAAACAAAACACGTCAACTGATTCCAATATGCACCGATGAGTCTTTGACAAAATATAAATTGTACTAAGTCCTATCTGTAGTGGCTAATTTACATGATAATAAATAGGATCCATTGACAAAATATTTTTTTACAAAATATTTCCGACTTGCTCTTCTGCAAAAAGTAAATAATTACAACCCCTTTTTTTGCCATTTCAAATTTTGACGACGTGTGCAACAAACAAAAATGTTAACAGTGCATCCTCTAGCACGCTTAAGCCCCACCCAGCCAAAAACAAGAAAAAAAACATTTTTTTTTTTACAAGATGTATTAAACAATATAATGGGTTTAAGAGTAGAGCTTATACCTTGTGATAATTAATATAATAATGTCAGGGTGCACATCTTCTCTAAAGCAACACGCAGGATAGGAGTTAGAAAAGACCATCTATTAACAATATACAGATTACATTCCTTCAGGGTTGCCCTGGCGACACTGACACAGTCCCCCTGCCCCGCACTAAAGGGAGCCAAACTGCCCTCATGGCGACCATTCTGTAAATCCCACTAAAAACAAGGCTGTATTTAGTATCAACTTCTCAGGATCGACTCGGAAGTATTACGTGCAGTGGGCGACGACGCAACGTTTCACTTCGGTCCGGATGACTCAACGTCTCACTTCGGTCCGAAATGTTTCGTTCCAGCCGTGTCCTCGTGCAAGCCTTGTGTAGGACAACACTAAAAAACACGAACGCAGGTGTTGTGCTCGTGTTCATAGCGATACGCATACTCACTACCAAACTTTCCAAGACTGTGTCCATAGGTTAGGTTCATCTCAAATGGTTTTTAGTGCGGGTGAATATAGAGGACGTGCGTCAATCCAATAATAAAAAACACATTCAAAGCTTGTCCATAAGTATTGTGATCCTTAGAAAGGGCTTCAGTGGCAGGCATGAGGATGTTACACTGGGAGCATGGGAGAGCTGTAGGATATTTGTATGTATTCCAACTTGATAAGCAGTCTTTAAGTTGCCACGATGCATTTGAAAGATTAGACACAAAACTAAAAGTATGAAAAATTGTGGGGAGGGGGGGGACACGTGCCTGGACTATACCGTCACGGGCAAGGTGTTGTGGCTTTGATCCTGACAACGAGACATCAGACCCACTAATGGAGTCCAAGATAAATTAACATGTTTAAAAATAAAACAAAAAGAAGAAAACAGGAACTCGAGCACAGAGAGCTGTGACGATAAGAGTGAGATGGATTTGTAGTTTGCCGGCTGAAAGTCTTTCTATGTCTGTATAGGGGGAGGTTAAAAAAAAAATACAAATGTAAAATAATACATGTGGGGAAGGGGTGGTGTTAGCTGCACTCCTGAGGCCTGGGTGGGGTGGGGTGGGGTGGGGTGGGGTAGGGCTGGCTGAGACAGTGCAAGAGGCCGTTAAAGGAGAGGGACTTGCAGCTTCTTTTTCTTCTTCTTCCTTCTTTAGAGTCACTTTCCTCTTCCATGATTCCCGACGTTCTGTCTTTGCTTTCTTTCCTTCTTTGATTCTTCTCAGTCCTACCAACCAACAAAGCATGGCGGTCCATGATTCCTTTCTACGTTGCATTTAAAACCCTCCACGCGATTAATATTTTAGTTGGTTTTGTTTTCTTCAAAAAAAGTCTTTCAAACAAAACAAGTCAAATCATTCTGCCCACACCCCATCTCCACTTCTCCCCGCCATCGGTGCTTACTGATGAGTCTGATGAGCGCTATGTACATTAGCATATGTTTTGTATTCTATGAGAGCCATCTTCATGGTTGAAGCCGCGGCTCGCCGTGCACCCTGAACCGGTAGAGACACGTGTACTCTGGGTGGCCCCAGTTAGACAGCACCCGCACCTCGATGATCTGGAAGGCTTGGTCGTTCTTCTACAAAAAACAAAAGAAAAATAAGTTGGGGGGGGGGGGGGGGGTAATCATTCGGAGTACTTTCAGATTCAGTACTTGATTCATGCTGAACAAAATTGTTTGTAAGCATCCATTTATGATTATCATTTAGTATTTTACCAAAAGCGAAACCAGTGAATTCAGACACAGGTCTTTTAAAAGGAGCAGGTAGCCTACAGGTAGCTTGCGGAGAGTGCGGATCAAACCTGTTCCCAAGACACCGGACTGCTTACCACCCTGCCTTTTTTACCACATATAAAGCTCCTTGGGTGCATTGGTGTGTGCCGTGAATCATCAGTTTTGTGTGTGTGTGGTAATACTTGTGTGGGTCTTAGTTACCATGACCGGGAAGGTCTGCAGCGACTCCCCGTCCTCCTGGTAGACGTAATCACCCAGAAGTTTGCCTTCCTCTTGGTACTCATCGTCCAGACCCTGTGGGTGCACACGCACACACAAAGATTTGGAACCCATATACAAGTCAATTGATCACCGAGGATAGACAGGTTGCAGGATATACATCCTGCAACGCTGGCGAACAAGACAGCACTGATTGGACGCATTGTGTTCAGGTTTCTCTCACTGGGTCCTTACATAGACGGTGAAGTTGCGCGGGGCGCTGGTGACGGTGCCGGTGGGCGACAGTGCTTTGGGGATGTGCTCCAGGCAGAAGGCCGTGGGCCGGACTCTCAGGGAGAGTCGGATCACCAGGTAGCCCTGGGAGCCTTTAAACGCCCAGCAGTTCCCTGGGTAGACGTCCGGCTGGTGGGAGGGGAGGGACGACAACAGAATGAATGGTGAGGTGAGAGCAAGCTTATTTAGTTTAGCACAAGAGCTAAAACAAGCTTTCACCATGACAGGTGATCTCAGCCGTACACCCAATATACACAGTCATGCATTTCTGAGTATGACATATCTATATACTACACCATGATACCCAATACACCCTCCCTTGTTTTGGAGGCCCGCACCTTGGGACCAGAGCCATGATGGATATGATGGGACTATTGAATGGGACACCCTGCATCCCAATAACAAACCACGTGACAAACTGCAGTGCCTGCTGCATCTCTCCCCCAACATTGTAAATAGTGATTGTTGTAAAAATGACCAAATCCATTGTAGGACTATTCATGATTAATTTCATTCATGTCATTCTTTCTCATGATATGTACACAGAGGACTCATTAAATACTAGCTGCCGCGCAATGATTTCACAATGCACATCATATCTGGGGCTATTATGACACTCACAGCAGAGGGCTAGGGCTTGGTCCCTTAACTGTTAAACAGTCAGGATTCCGCGAGAGTGACTCACAACATACTCACAAGTCAGCCTCATATTGGGGTGGTGACATGCAAAAGTCATGTGTGTGCTTATAAACACTGTAGGGCTAGGGCTTGGTTCCTTAACAGTCAGGAGTTGGCAAGAGAGACTTAGAACCCACTCACCTGAATGACGACGCGTGGGGACTGGGAGAAGTACCAGAGGGGAAGGCCAAACAGACTCATCAGGGCGGTCTTGGTCTCATAGGTCTCAGAGCAGCGAGTGCTCAGGATACTGCCACCTAGACACACACACACACACACACACCACACCATGTCAAGAAGTCCTGATGGGTGCATTAGCTTGATGGCTAGCTAGCTTAGCAGTAGAGCAGGGAGCCAGATTCAGCAGGCAATCATTTGAGAGATTTGTAATGTTCTGTGGACACGGATTACTACACTTTAGGAAGGGATTACAAGTTTGTTTCATCACCATCACCACATTCAAAACATAAAAAGTGGCACTGGCACTTTTGCTCAGCCACTGCGTGTGTATTTATCTATTTTTTTTACCGTTTGCATATGAGGTGGTCATGTCTTGAAAGGTCTTTATGACAATTTAGTGGTACACCTAAAGTCAAAGGTTGGGAACCACTGCTGTAGGTAATCTGTTAGAATCATTCTACAGGGACATGGGTCAATGTTGGCGACAAGTGTTACCTCCAGACTCCAGAGCGTAGTCCACATGGCCCGTCCGATCCTGGGAGTAGAGTCTCAGGGCGTTCTGGACAATCAGCTGCACTTGCTGGGTGAGAGACGGCCAGGGACAGGGAGTAAAAATAGAGAGAGCACAGTCTCCAGAGAGACGGAAGGACAGAACATACTGTAGCATACATTTGTATGCGTTCGTGGAACAGACTTGTATTGAAGCCAATGTATTTACCGCAAGCACACGTCTGAGACTTGACATTGACTGGGATTTTGGATTGTAATATTATGATATAATCAAGTTCAAGTTCCTTATTTGTCAAATGCACAACAAAAAACAGGCAGTAGCAGTCATTTCTGGTAATGAAATTCTTGAGTTCCAAGCTCTCCTCAACAACACAGGGAAGTAAGATAAACAAGTCAAATTAAAACTATGAAGTATTATCAAAGTAAATAACAAGAAGGGTAATAAAAAAGTATAAAATATAAATAAAAGCCAAATATATGTACAATGTGTGTGTGTATATATATATATATTAGAGATGGGCATAGATTAAAATATTTAATCTAGATTAATCTAATGGCAATCATGAAATTAATCTAGGTTAATCTAGATTAAAGTGACTCCTTTGAATGATGTCGAAGGTGTCCGTAATATCTGTTTGCTACCTAAATAATGGCTTATATTGCCTAAATAATGACTAAAAGTGGGTCTGCGCGATTGTTGAGCGCCGGGGGGGGGGGGGGGGGGGGGGGGGGTTGGGGGGGGTGCTACCGGAGCTTTTTGTTGAACGGAGGGTGCTACCGGAGCCTTTAGTTGCCCGATTGTTGAGCGGGGGGGGGGGGGGGGGGGGGGGGGGGGGGGTGCTACCGGAGGATTTCGGTTCACAATAATAACGGCGATAAAAATATTATCGGCGATGAAGAATCTCGCGTTAATACCGCCGGTAACGCCGTTATCGGCCCATCACTAATATATATATATATATATAGTGCAGTAGAACGCTAGTATTGGCTTTCCATTGAAACTGTGGCTCAAATCTCTGCCATCACATTTGATCCACAGTTTCACCACCATCACCGGTAGCAAAGTGAGGCGAGGCGAGGGGGGCCCATACCTCTTCAGACAGCCCCTGGGCGGCGGTGCTGTGCTGGACACTATGGCTGACGGTCTGGGTGACCTTCTCCGAGTAGGCCTTGGCATCCACGAGGGTCTGCTCCTGGCTCTGCTCCAGCTGCAGGGATACATTGCTCAGGATAGCCAGCTCCAGGGCGGCCAGCGAGGCCCGGAGCTCTGGCCCGTCGACGTAGCGCTGGGAGAGCCAGTGGACAAGTCCCTCGGGCAGTTGGCTGTCCTGCCCCTCGCCCGCCTGCCCGCTGCCAAAGAACAGCGCCTGCAGCTCCCTGCGCACCTGCGAGGAGACCTGCGATGACACCTGGGCTGATATCTGGGCTGATATCTGGGGGAGAAGAAGAAGGATGCGTAGGAACACAAGAATACAGAGGGAATGAGTCACTCTATTGGAAGTCTTTTCAGTCAGTGGTAACCTGCTGAACACCTCCCTCACACTACTGCGTTCTCTTCTTTTAAAAAAACGCTATTACTGATTTGTATAATGTTGCATCTTTTTTTTTTTTTACTACCAACCAAATCCTTTCCACTTTCCACTCCTCCCTCCTCTATTGGACATGCATCATTACTCGCCTGCATTTTATATTTTCCTATTAGCTGGGAATGACACATAGCATATATGAGTCTAAACATATAGGTAAATATATGGCTATTGCAACTAAAATCTAAAGCAAGAAGCTGGCGCTTTTTTTCTAACAATCACACAAGGTTGCTGAGCCATCAATGCCTAAAGATGCCCACTACAATCCCTCCCCTCTTGGTCAGCATTCGGCCGGCTTACCGTCTCGTGGAGAGTGTCAAGCTGCTCGCACTTGCCCTTGCATCCCATGACCCCCTGCAGGTCATGCCGGACGCGGCCCAGCTCCGCCTCCAGCCTTTGCACCTCTGCCAGCAGGGCGTCGTGGTCTTCCTGGTTCACACCCACACTGGAGAGACAACAGGTCACTTAATAATCATAACCCAGGTAATTCTACATGGTTGCAGAGCATGTTGATAAACCAATTAAAAAGTAGATGTGGAATTTTCCCCACTAGCTGATTATACAATGCAAGAGGGAATATATTGAATTAGGGCTGGGCAGTAATTCAATATTATCGTCTTTGAATGGTATTGTATCATCATGAAATGAAGATATCGACTTATCTCGATAACCAGTTTTATAGATTAAATGAATTACGATGAGAATTAAATCAAATTATCCAATATTAGGTTTGAAACGTCTGAGAGAAAAGAAAACTAGTTTTAGTCTGATACCATACTTTACATTTCCATATACTTCAATGTAATGACCCTCAGTTAGACATTCATAAAAGTGAATGTCATAGAATTCATAAGCATATCTTGATATTTATCGATATCGTATAAAAAGACACATAATTGCTGTGATAATAATTGTTTTCATATTGGCCAGCCCTATATTGAATATTTTTAATAATAAATACATTGAAGAATCTGGTACCTGATGGGAGCAACAGGAGCCTCAACTGGAGTAGCGGCCTCTCTTTCTGCCTTCTCCTTCTCCCTCTCTTGTTTGTACTGATGCTGCTTCTGTTGCACCTCCTGCAATACAACCAGCCATAGCACATCACGTATGTAAATCACATATCACATACGTAAAGCAGAAAGAGCATAACGTATGACAAGAATAGGATATTATTGAATAGGATATTATTAATATTCGTGAAATAGTACAGCAAACTGTATTCATTATGTGGTCACATTACATTGTGATGCATGCAGGTATGAACTTTTAGCATTTCTTTTTTTTCTGATAATACTTTGATGGCAATAACCTATTCTAGCATCCGAATGACAATGATTTGAAAATGAGAGAAAGAGAAAATTAAGTTTTAGAAAAATGTCAAACAGGGATTGGGGACATACCTCGGTCCTGGCAGCCAGTAGAGCAAGCAGCGACTCTGCCTCAGCCAATCGCTGGGCTCGACTCTGCTGCTGCTGTTCCTCCTTCTGCAGGAGATACAGAATCAATCAGAAATCCTTATATATAATCCATAAAACCTCCAAAAAAGACAACAGTGCATTGACAACTACACACGTTAGAAATGCATAGAGCTCTAGGGCTGCCGTTAATGATTATTTTCATAGTCATTTATATCATTTTTTAGATTCATTGATTCACCATTTAGTCTAGAAAACGTCATAAATATAAGCAAATGCCATCATAAGTTACCAAGAGTCCAAAGTGATGCCTTAAATTTGCTTGCTTCATCTGAGACGCAGCCAAGAAACACTAAAGTATTCATTTTAATATGATCCATGAACCAAACATTTGAATTTCTGAAGCAGCAAATGTTTGGTATTTGTACTTCGATCAATTTTCTGTCCATCAACTAATCGATTCATCGCCTAACCGTTGCAGCCCAACGGAGCTCCCACCCTAAAAAAGATGACCTACCTGTGCCCTGTGTGCGTCCCCTTCCTCCAGCTCTGCTCTGAGCGCACCCAGCTTCCCCTCCAGCAGCGAGGAGACCCATAGGCCCAGGCTTTGCCGGTCCGTCTGGCTGTGGAGCTGCTCTCTCAGGCTGCTGTGGAGGATCAGTGTCTCCCCGTGGCGCTGCTCCTGCTTCTGATCTCCCTGCTGGACCTGCTCCCACAGCAGAGCCAGCCGCTGCTCCACCCGCTCTAGTCGCTCCAGGTCCACACTGGCCACCACCACCGCTGGGGGGAGGACCGGCTGCATGGGGGAGGGGGGGGCGGGCAAAAAGAAAAACATAAGAATAGTTTAATTTAGCAAACAAATGAAAAGTGAGGTATATACGATTTTTCTTTCTAGTTGTCAAATAAGTCAACTATTTTAGGTTACTTATTTTACTTTATTTATACTTTATTTACCCTACTTTATTGTTATTCTATTAGGCATTGGTGTTAGTATTTACTCATTATACACTTTATATTTATTACGTTTTTGAGCAATTTCTGGCACAAGAATGTCCTTTGGGAATAAAAAAGTGTATCTAACGTTATTGACATACCATACATGTTTTTACATGTTCATTTTACATAGGGATGACCATATGTTTTGCATAGCTGTGTTGCATAGCTGTGTGTTCGGTGTGTGAGGTTTTTTTTCGGTGTAGGAAATATATCCAACAGAAAACACTGTTGTCAAGTTTATGTTCATTCCTCTTTATCACTTCAGTGAAACCAGTACATCATGGCGTATCCTCTCCCAGGTCTACCTGCAGTAGTTGACACATCTCTGGTTTGATCTGATTAGTTTCAAATTATTGCAGCTACCAGATAAATGCTACACAGGCAAACAGTGTCAGAGATGAGTTAAGCTGTATTATAGTGCTTACTTAATACTTCAGTAATGCTTGCGGAACTCGGCGCAAGCGTCTCGTTTCTAACCTAGGAATTACTAGCGGATCTCTGCCAGAGGATCTCACTCTCTCGCTGCATTCAACATACTTTAAAAATTGTAATTTCAAAATGTAAAATCAATTCTAAAAACCTACAGGTAGCCAGAGTAGAGATGCTGTGTAGTCACGTCCGTAGACTCCTATACAACGCAAAGTCTTTTTTTACTCCAGGCAGTAGGGCGGACCTTACAACAAAGATGCCTTATTGTCGTAGTTGTAGAGTCAGCCAGCAAACTTGAGCTAATGCTTTCTAGAGATTGTGGGATTTCCCAAACTGAATAAATACCAATCTTGTTGTACCCAGGATTGGACATGTGTGATGGGTTGAATCAATGGCAGAGTAATATCCATAGTGATAGGCATGTTTCTTTTGAGCATGGCTAGGTGTGCCATCATGCTCATTTGATCATGTTCTAAAGGTCTCTAGGTCTAGTGGACCAATCAGGTTGCTCGGTTGGAACTACCTGTGATATAATACCCCATAACAAAGCCCCCCCCCTCTCCCTCTCCCTCTCTCTCTCTCTCTCACCGGTGCCGAGGTGATGGGGGTCTCTGGCGTGGTGTGAATCAGGGTCTTCTCCGACTCCAGGACGGTGGCGGGCGGGGGTACGGGAGCCGAGGCCGGGAGCAGGTTGGACAAGAGGACCAGTGGGGAGGCGGGCCGCCACTCACTCAGGTTCACAGCTGGCAGGTAGGCAAGGAGGACAGTCGTGGACGGACCCCACCACCAAAGAGCTATGGGAGAAACAAACACAGAACGGTTGGGGAAAGAATAATCTAATAAAGTAGTGTTCAGGGCAGGATAATGGCTACAGAGTAGTGGCTAGGGTGACTACCAGCCTAAAGATTCTGGGTTTGATCCCATATGACCGTGAGCAAGACCTGTTCCTGAATTAAATGCATCTGCATGTTGCTTTGGAGAAAGGTCAGCTAAATGACCACACATCGGCATAACAAGTGTGTTTTATACACTGTATTAATACAAGTGTATAAAACACATCGCATCTAAAGCCACCACAACAAATATGCAAAACATTTGTGTGTACTGTATATTTGTTGTGGTGGCTTTAGATGCAATGGTGTGTGTGTGTGTGTGTGTGTGTGTGTGTGTGTGTGTGTGTGTGTGTGTGAGTGAGTGAGTGAGTGAGTGAGTGAGTGAGTGAGTGAGTGAGTGAGTGAGTGAGTGAGTGAGTGAGTGAGTGAGTGAGTGAGAGAGTGAGTGAGTGAGTACGCCTGGTCCACAGATTGGGGTTGTTTCTGTCTCCAAATGCCCCGGAAACCGTGACCTGAATCCAGTACAACCTCTTATGCAACACTCTCTGGGGATGTGTGCTGCTTCCGCCAACCAACCGCTGTGTGTGACTGTGTTTCAGCACGGCAAATGGGTTCAACCTGCAGTACAAATCACAGAGCTCAGCACCAAACGTACCTAAAAGTAGCAGGAACGGAAGGAGGAGGAGCAGGAGTTTCCAAAGTTTGGGAAGGCATCTGGAACAAAAATGATACAAAATGGTGGTCATGACGCCCAATTTAAAAGTATTGCCAAGTCGACCTTATTACACAGTAAACTACTATTTTTGGAATACATACTGTAACTACACCTAAACAATATCAGGATAGAAATTGATTAACTAAATAGTTACATACAATTACAGATGATAAAACGTTTATAAATAACAGGCAGAACCAATACAAAAATATAATGATACTGACATTTATAGTCATCTTCAAAAAAAACATTTTAAGTTTCTGCTGAATAAAAAATGAATATACCTATTCATGTGACAGGGAAAAAAAAAAGAAAGAAAATGAATGCGCAAAAAGAACGAAAATGAATACCGAAGGTCAAGGGTTCTTACCGCGTAAGAAAGAAAACATTGAGAAGAGACATGAAGGACACCAGCTGGTACCATCCTGTAGCGAGGAACCACAGCAGGCCCAAGCCACCACGCACTGGACCAATGGGAAGACAGGGACGCCATTCAATGACAAAACCACAGAAAACTGAACATCGGGACTGGCAAGAGGCTTCATAACGTGAAGGAAACGTCACGTTGTGAAGCCGATGCTTTTGTGACGAGAAACGTCACAAAATAAAATCTTTGCAAAGGAAAAAACAAAAAAAACAAGGGGGGACCAAAAAAAGCTTTTTATAGTTTATGTACAGCTCCCCAAAACTGGATTCCAAGACAATCAGCTTGTCAACTCCCACCCCCCCCAATAAAGCAAATGATTGTAAAGATTCTCTAGCTTCGTTTAGATTCCTAGAACGTGCACATAAACACACCGAGACAGATAGAGAGGACCCACCTGGAGCCGCCAGAATCAGCCAGAGCAGCAACAGCAGCCTATGGACCACTGAGTGGACCACAGTCCGAGCCCCCGAGCCCAGCGCTTTGCCTGCCCTCACCACACCGTAGCCTGGCCAGAGCAGGCAGGAACCTAGGGCACCAAACAAACATGAAAACAGTCAGACTGGTAGTCTTAGGGGGAGAATGTCGATATTTCACAGAGGGTTCGATTGATGAGTTTGAAAAACTAAAAAAGTGACAATAAAAAGGTTTTTTGTATTGTCATTTTAAAAAGGAGCTTAAGGACATTTTTGTTTGACCTCGCTAAGAAGTCCAGACCAATTACCAAGTATAAAAAAGAAATAATAATAATGAAGCCATATGATTTATTGTACGTATTTCAATCCGTCAAGCACACAGCTATTTAGCAATAGCTTTATTTATACTCCAACTGTGTTCCCAATAGAAACACCATAAAAGGGTTTTCCATGGACCTGTGTAAGCCAGGAAGCTCAGCAGCGCCCCCACCAGGCGCTGACTCCTGGACGACTGGGTGCAGAGCAGGACAGTGCGTGTCTCTGCTGTGTGGGATGACTGCTTCCCCTTACAGTCATCGCCTGGGGTCGCCACAAACGATGGAGGGTGAAGGGAACAAAAAGACAACACAAAAAAGATGGCACACACACACATGAATTTCTAATGCAAACTCAAAAAGCAAGGAGCAAACACAAAAAGGCAAATGACTTGGAAATAAACTTGAAAATAACAGTGGGGCAAATGGTGTGAACAGAATCCCAACTGAAAGTGTGTGTTTAAATGGCAGCTCTGCGCGTGATAATGGGCATCGTCAGTCTCTGCAACACCCTTCCACTTTCACACCATCTGCTCTGACCAATGCCAGCAACTCTTCATTGTTCTCTGTTCTCACTCAGACATGTCTTCAACCCATCTCATTGTCCAGTACTAAGCCATGACATCACTCACATTGAATAGACACTTTGCAAACACTAGTCTCACAAATCAGACTTTAGATTAGTATCTAAAATCTGGGTGAAGGTGGCGTTTCACTGTCTTTTGCTTCATATTTGATTCCAAATATGAAACGCTGATGATGCTGGAGGCGGGATCTGTAAGCACGTAATTGGCAAACACAAACTCTGCCAGCAGTAGTAAACATTAAAAACGTCTGTACAGGTTTTAAATCAACACTGAATACTGGCCACTGTACAACTACACTTCTTGACATGCCCTTTTGAAAGCCTCATCTATTCGCAGGAATTAAAATTTCTTTGGTAGAACAGGAAACAGGGAAAACGGCATAACTCCCTGTGGCAGATGACTCAGGGAAAACGGCATAACTCCCTGTGGCAGATGACTCTAGCACAGGCATAACTCCCTGTGGCAGATGACTCTAGCACAAACCACCTTAGTGGCTTTTGCTGGGGCTCTCCGACACGGGTAGATGTTGGTTTGAAGATGCATTTATTGGAGCTGGCATGATGGTACACGCCGAACAAATGGTACATGCTGCCAAGACAGAGGCTCTCTCCTGAGTGTGTGTGGTGATAGCTGGTTTATCCGGGGTGTCATGATTGCTCTCATGCACCACAGGTGTGCAGCCCCACCCAGCCCCAGAGTCTCATCCGTCTGACTCAGGCCAGGTGAGTCTGTAAACCAGTCATCAACAACACACACTCCACCCTTGTAGTTTTTGGTTTCCCGCCCAGGCTCTGTGCCGTCTCCCCCCAGAAGTTCTGCTATAACATGGTAGGACTGCCGGATCCCAGAAAAACTCGGCACCAATCAAAACTGTATTTCAAATGCTGGCACAGGTCTACCTCAAACTGTGCCGGTATGGAGGATTGAGGTGGGTCAAAAATGAGCCAATAAATTGTACTGGTCACCATAGTGAATTGTAATGTGTTGCTGGCTGCATTAGCATCTGGTTGCTAGCAGGTCACAGTGGTCAACTGTCTATTATCTAGCTCAAGCAGTTCTCACAACCTCCACTCACCCATCCTGACACGGGTCACGCATATCATTAACTCTGCCAATCACATGTGCCGTCGCTACCAAAATGATTTCCCAAGTTTTGCAGATTGATGGTATTCCTACCAAAACATTTTTTTGGTAGAATTATTTTATTTTGTGTGTGTGTGTGTGTGTGTGTGTGTGTGTGTGTGTGTGTGTGTGTGTGTGTGTGTGTGTGTGTGTGTGTGTGTGTGTGTGTGTGTGTGTGTGTGTGTGTGTGTGTGTGTGTGTGTGTGTGTGTGTGTGTGCTTACACAGGGAGCCATTGAGTTTGAGATGTGACGAGTCTCCCGTTACCAGATGCTTTACATTCATGCTTCCACAAAAACTGGAGTGAGCTGCAACACATAGGAAACATTTATTTGCATTGCAAATCTAAACAATGCACAAACGCCAGCAAAAGTTAATGGAAATTAAAGGGAAAAAAAATCTAATTGGAAAAACCATGTTGCAATAAGAAAGCGCAGATGGGAGAGAATCAGCAGAAGATAAACTCCATTCTTCTGGAGAAAAACATAGGGGCAAGTATAGCATGCAACCTTCAAGACAAGGGGAACATGTAGGGACAGAATAGCATGCAAACAAGAGGAACATTGAAATTAGCAGCCATAGTATTTACCAGAGAATAGAAATATAATTTTAGGAAGACCAATGTTTCCTTAAGACACAGAATAGGAAAGGATGTTAACCCCTCTTAGGCCTGGGCAATCAAGAGGAAGGTAACAAGAGGTGGAACAAACTGTGGCAAAGTAAGAGAAAGACACAGAAAAGACAAGACCCTCTTTTTAAGAGCTCATGCAAGACACTCCCGAGATACTGACAATGTTCTCCTGTAAAGTGGGCATTATACTTTAAACCTCTCCAAGGCCTTTTCAATACAGAAACGAGCAGAAGAAGAAGAAGAAGAAGAAGAAGAAGAGAGATGTTGAGTCGACAGACAGTGGATGGGAAGTTAATAATAGAAAGAGAGGTCACCAAGGTTCAATGAGCTTTGACTCTCGACCTTTGACCTCTGCTGTAGGAATCGCTACCTTCTCCTTCATAGCCATTGGCCCTGTGGCCCCTCATCCTATGGACAGTGTTCTGCTTAAACAGCCACAAACTGGACATGCTGGAGGACACCACTCGTCTCACAGAGTCTGAGAAGGACATCAGGTAACCTAGTGACAAGACCCAACACACACATACACACAACACTATCTTTTAGTCTAATAAACAAATTATTTTAAAAATGAAGGTGAAGGTGCCACATCTAATGTTGGGGACCTGAATAAGGCATTGCGGACTGAAGGTGTTTTAGAGGCTTTACAGGGCCGATATAGCATTTTAAAACCACAACTCTGTAACCAAGAGAGATCTGTACTGGTAAAAAGGGCTGCTCATCACATCAACATGAAAACATGATTGGATTATTTAAACCTGCACTATGTCACTTTTCTACTGCGGCTATTTACCCAGTAAAAAATATCTGAACTAGAAAATGTTTCTCAAGAATAAAACGCGCCCATCCACGATTTAATCTATCCAGGGAATTTTTCTCTATAAACTTATTTTATTCTGATCCACTTTTGTAGCTACAACTCAAGCCACTAGAGGCTGCTAATGAGTGAACTTACATAGTGCAGGTAGAACTTACTGAACCGAGCCTCTTATCCAATATGTTTACTGATGCGTTTTCCAGCAGATTTGGAACACTAATGCTGAATGAGCAATAATAGTATCCAAAATAATAAAAATAGGATCTGACCCAAAAAGGATAAGACACCAGACCGACAGAAAGGCTGATGCGTGCTTTAGATGATCTTTGAGTGTGTACCTTTTCCTTGGCTCCTGGCCGTTGAGCCCAGCCAGAGGACGCTGTTGAAGAGCACTGTGATTAAGGACACTATGGGGGCCACGGCTTTCCTGCCGTAGCGTACACATGTGTTCGACACGGACGCCAGGACGCCTGGGGGACAGATGCCACTGATGGTTAGCTAGTCACAATAAATTACAGCACAATATCACAGAAGGAAAAAATGTCAGCAAAAGTTCCCTTAAGCTGTGAGATGTTATCACTGCAGGCTTACATGTCCCAGCAAGGTGGGCAAAGCATGGCCTTAGAACTCTCACCTGTCCTGTTCCTTCGACTCTTGTCTCGGGAGTATATGCTGGAGGAGGGTGACATTGATGAAGACGACAGCGACGACGATGACGAGAAGGTGGAAAAGGCGCCTGTCGCAGCAGCAGCATGGGTGAGAGACAATGAAGAGGATGAAGATGAGGCGCTGTGTGCGGTGAGGGCCTCCGTCCTGGGAGAGTGTATGGAGCAGTCTTTACAGATGTAGCCGTTGGCGGCGGAAGCGTGGTGGGAAGACATGGATGCGCTGACGGCGCCCCCGTTGAGGCCGTGGCCGGTACTGCGCTCTGAAGAAAAATCCAGTTTTGGACAGTGAATAAAAGCATTGCACGATCTTCTGCTGAAGAGAAAGACGTTGAGGAAGAGATAATTAAGGAAAAATGGTGTGTGACTGACCTGTGAGTTCAACATCACGACCTGACCCTGGAAAGGAAATACAGAGAGTTAGTCAGCGAAGAAAGAGAGAGAGAGAGCGAGAAAGAGCTAGAGATAGCCTGCAAGTGCTTAATGGCCAGTGTTATAAATGAGTTTGTTTTCCAGAGAGAACCATATCGACAGGACTTTGCACACATTGTTTACACATCAACCACTTCTACACACCAAGACTCCCACACTGTTTCAACCTCAGTATCAATACCATGCCTAGCATTTAACAAAGCCTGCCGAGCTCCTCTTTACTCACACTATTCATTTATACATTAGTGACATTAGTGCTATGGCAGGCTTCAACGGATGGGTTATTTCCTGTTGGGCTCGGTACTTTCCCAAATATTGATATTGTTACATCATAGCAAACCTATTTTAACACAAAAACATAGACCAACATGTCGATGGTTGCCAACTAGTTAACTGTAGTTCCACACAATCGACTGAAGAAGAAAACAGTGTATTTATATGTCATTAATTCATACATACATTCATTCAATGAGTGATTTTGAGTGGCCTCTGTGTGAAGCTCTTTTTAATACCATAATATTAATTGTGACAAGCATAGGTATAGTCTTAACTGACCCCAATAGCCATCCACAGTTGTGGTGGTGGTGGAGGTTCGATGTCTTAGGCTGGACTGGCCGGGGACGGAGGTAGAGGTGGAGGTGGAGGAGGAGAGCAGGGTGGCGTCGGTGCCATCACTGCCGCGCTGAACGCCACTGCCGGCCTCAGGGGTGTTCATGACGGAGAAGGATAGCGTTTTCCTGGGAGTGTCCATCTGGCTCAGGGACAGGGTCTGGGAGCTGGACAGCTGCTTTCTGCTGTGAACAGTCCTGGATGGGGGAGGGAGGAAGTTGAGGAGTATGTTACTAAAAACAACAACACTTTATAAATGAATTTTGGAAAAAATGTAATTGAACGAAATCATTGATCAGTTGACAATCACTGGGTCAAGTTTTTCTAATAGTTATAGCTATTTATTAAATTACTTCTAAATGACTGCCTCCCTCGTGCTTTGTTTTTTAGCATTGAATATCAATTCATTGTACACAAATATAACATTATTGGTATTGCAGTATCAATGAGGTAAAATACTATGCGCTCCTATGTGAATATTAGTCAAATGTAAAATGGAGCCATAGGCTTCACAACACAGGGACAAGAGACAAACCCAGGCTCTCTGCTATGAAATGAGAACCTCTGTATCTCATGCTTTTGCCTACCGAGTCTCCCTCCTGCTGTTGCTGCTTGTAGTGGTGTAGCTGACATTGCTGCTGTGGTGGTTCTGAGCGTGGTCGGCATGGCTGTCGTTGCCATAATGACCGGCACCAATCTGCAGACGCAGACTCCGACGTGACATCCTGGGCGAGTCAAACACAGGAGCGAGCTGGTGCTCCTTCTCAAACTCTAGCGCCGCTGTGGAGTAGCTGGAGCTATATGAGAGAGAGATAGAGGGACAGAGAAAGAAAAGCAGAGAGTGGGAACAAAGGTGGTAGAGGTAGATAAGGATATGTGATTAACAGAAGTTCTAGCAGATGGACAGTTTATTAAAGATCGTACCTTCTTGTAAGGGAAGTCAGTCAAACTGTACAAGAGCAGGAAATAGAAGAAAGCCTACAAACAAACTGGAACTACATTACTACACCTGACCGCCTCTGATTCAATACTACTAACCAAGTAGCTTTTCTATGCTCTCCTTTTCCATTGGATCATCCCATTAAATTAAAACAATAATTAACACTGCATCTATACTTCTGTACATAATGTCTAAACCCAACGATAGTGACTGTTACGAGAGATTTTGTTTCCTGCAACTGCCAATGGGTCGGGCAGGAAATGACTCATTCGTTAAAAATTAAAAAAAGAAATGGGCAGAGAAAGAAGAATAAAAGGACTGTGTGGACAAGTGTGTGTGGTGACTGTGTTGGCATTTTGGGACTTCAGGCACGTCAACTCAATAGAATGCCAATCTTTTATTATGCCAGGTCTTATGACAGAAAAATAAAGTGCAAGCACCCAACATCAATAGTTTTTTTGAGAGTATAGTTTTGCATACTGGAGCCGCTCCTCTGACTCATGCGGTCCATAGCTCCTGGTTAGAGTAGGCGCGCACTGCCAAGCCTACATTCCAAGAAGGCACACAAATACATCCTAGTAAAAATAACTGGGCACAAAAGCAAGTTCCACTACCATTGAAAACCATGCAGTCTTACATTAAAATTGACATATGAAACAAAGAAAATACCGTCTAAAAGGGATCCCATGGACACAACTCTCTTCTCTCTGGGACCACAATGTAAAGACGTGACATGAGCACTCGGTAAAGGCAGTGCTACTTCGTTCAGCATTTCTGGTTTGTTTTCTCGCCTCGTAATTGGCTCAAGTAGGTCACATGGTACACGTCCACAGCCAGAGCAATGTCTGCTGATGGAGGAGGAGCCAGGAAAGCAACTTATCACTTGAGCCGAGTTTAAAAAAGGGAACTCCCCTTTGTAAACAAAAACAAGCATTTTAATGTCTTTTTGCACACATGGTACCAGTCGGTGGTACTGCTCACATTGACAAACCTCAAAGCCAAACAACAAGTACAAAAGGAGTGAATTATTACTACAGTTGAACTACTGGGTGACATATACTCTCAGTGCAGAGTGTGGCGGACATGCCTCTCTTTTTGTCCTCATCATGCTAAACCTAGGGGATTAAACCACACACCAACAGCGAGCCAATTATGGGCTTTTCACCTCCCTCTTTGGTTCTACCTGCCAGTCCACCTGGCCCACACCACATTGTAAGGCAGGCCAACACACCTTTCCCCGGTGACTTGATGTGTTGGAGCTAGCCCAGGTTCTTCAGCACTGAAGCTGACCATGTAAAACTGGCCAATATATGTTAACAACAACAACAACAACAACAATAATAATAATAATAATAATAATAATAATAATAATAAATATTGTGACATCATCTGGGAGCTTTATGATTGTGAAAATAGTTGAACATGCAGCCATCTTTTCTACATGACTGATCTTGTTGATTGAAAATTGAATTGATTATTGTATGCGACTTCACAAATATATCATGCTTCCTCCTTGCCACAAGTGTTCTAATACAATCAGGCTTAACTTGCCGGTGGGGTCATTTCTAATATTACTAGCCCTATTTAGAGAGCAATAGGCGCCAAGAGATATCAAAATGTACAGTGTCAGATGGTTTAATCAATAGCCATTGGCTTAAACAGCGATAAGGAGAAAAAGACAGGCTGCATCTCGCATCATATGCATGCAACCCATTAGTAAAACCTTGAGGCCTTTTTCCTATTTCGAGGTTTGGTGCAGCAGCGCTCGTTACTGGGTTGACCTGAATGCTAACTATGCACTTTGAAAACAAACTGGGGGCCAATGTTTGCTGAAGTGAAATATCATGGGTGATGTTTCACATCGTTGACAGACGTTTATAGTAATTCTGTCCAGTCTGTGCTATATTCACCGTATCGAATCTCCTGCTGCATGACGTAGATCTGCAAAACAATTTGGCTGTTGCAGTGAACATTGCAGTGTTTATAAGGAAGTCTACACACACACACACACACACACACACACACACACACACACACACACACACACACACACACACACACACACACACACACACACACACACACACACACACACACACACACACACACACACGATTCAGCGCCTTGGGGTAACGCATCGCTGCGTGTTTTTGGACTCTAGCCAAGCAGAATGTCATACAATTTGCTCTACCTGGTGGATAATTTAAACTTCAATAAAACGTGTTTGTTAACACACTGCATATTAACAGAGTGCATTCGTTGCCTACGGCAAACACAACTAATGTGCTGGGTCACATAAGGATGAACAGTTTTTAATCTCTCAAATTTTGTGTAGACGCACAAGCACATCCATGTTGCGTGATATTACTGAATAAACAGTATTCCCCTTTTTAACCAACACTATCACCAAATGACCAACAGTCTAGGTTGTTGTTCCATGCATTTATTCAGAATGCAAGTGAAAACGCATGGGACGAACACAAATTGTTTTCAAGTCTTTGTATTGATCCGTGCTGCTCTCTCCCAGGCTGCCCCCACGGCCCACGTCCACAGTATTTATAGAGACGGAGGGAGAAAAGCTAGAAAGGAGAGCCAGAGAAGAAGAAAAAAAAACGGAAGAAACATAGAAGGCATTTTCTGATACAGAGACGCCTGGAATAGTTTTTCCTTTTAACACAGCGACAGCTCTAATGCCCAATCCTCTGCCCACATGTATATCAGGAAACAGTCCTCAGCCTCTAATAGCACACAAATACCAAGAGAGGCCACCACGTGACACTAACGTGTATTTATGGCAGAAATTAAACATTCACATTCAGCAGCACGGTAGGGACTTGTTTGGTATCCCTGTCCCCATGACAACAAAACATATTTTTGGTCAGGTCATGAACATTTCGTGACGAAGAGGTTGTAGTTCATTCACCCTTTGGTCTTCAGTTACACGGGTCGAGTGACTACTATGGGACTTGACCCGTGCGGCGCAACACAATATACAGTGGACACAGACCCGACACTCGCAGTTCAGACGAGAGACTGTACTAGAATGACGTGGAAGCGGCATTTAGTGAATACGGTCCTCGCCTCTGGAGCAGCCTGCCGGAGGAGCTGAGGTCAGCACAATCTGTGAACACGTTTAAAAGAAACCTTAAGACATAACTATTTAGCTCAGCATTCCCTTAATCCATTTTATTATTAAAAAAAAACTAAAAACAATTAAATAGCATCCACCCTTTTCTACTGTACTATACACTGATATTTCTGTTCTACCATGTCTCTTATTTCTAATACTATCTTTTCCTTATATTATCATTTATTTTTCACTGTATTTTTGTATTCTCATTGTATTGTTATACAGTATGTTCATTGCATTGTTGTATTTTGTTTGTATTTTCATTGTATTGTTAAGCACCTTGTATTGCAAATGTAAATACAGATACTAATATACTATAGATATAATATACTATAATACTATAGAAATAATGTTTGATTTGATTTGCATGCCCACACCCGGACACCATGGGACCAATGCCGCATGTCGGTTACTTGTGGACCAGCCTCGCCTGGAGCGCGCTGGTGGAACACTTTCTCCCGCCTACCCTCACTGTTTTGGGGGGCATCCCAGTTCATTATAGCAAAGAGATCAGAGATGTTTTTTTTTTTGTTTTTTTTAAAACACAATGGACAACACAACACAGGACAGGACACACACCAACGTGTGTACGTGCAAAACGTGTTTCCCCTTTGGTTTCCAGATGACAGTGGCTGCATTGTAATGACAGGCACAACTGAGCCTAATGAGGTGCTGTCCTAATTGTCTCTTGTTGCAGATTGTCTAGAAATAAGGACAAAAACAACAGCGAGACTGCCTAGATGATAATTGTGACAGAGTTCATACTATTCAGAATAGTAAGAAACCAAGCCGTGGCTCAGACATAATGTCCTTCTGCAGTCCAGCGGCCCTCTGTAGTTGCGTGTGAACAGACTTTTAAATCATTTCAAAGTTTGACAAGCAGAGCTTTGCATACAAAAAAAGAAACAATAATTGAAGCTACTCCCTACATTAATTTGAAAAAACGTTCACTGAAAACACATTTCTGTTTTTTCAAAAAAACAAAAACAATCATTCCCTGGAGAGAGATTCTTCTTCTCTGTGTCATTATAACCACAGGACTAATTTGAACAATGGGACACATAACCAGCACAAGCCCTGGGTTCCCATTTCCTGTAAATAGCTAGATAGGAAAGAGTCCTAGCCATGATGCTGGCTAGGAGTCTTTATTTACCAGAAACTAGAACCCAGAGTCCTCCCTCCCAGCCACCACAACCGAACCACTGTCATCATTGGGTAGAAACGGACAACCAACCAGTCACATTTTAACCCCCCTGCAGATAGTAAAGTTGCTTTGTATTACCTCGTCTGTGATCGGTTTAGCTCTGCAGCGTAGGCACACTATGGATGGGGCCGTTTCAGGTTGCCATGGAGACCACTCGAAACACATTAAATGCCCCGGGGGGGGGGGGGGGGGGGGGGGGGGGGAAGAGAGGTTCTTGTAATTCATGGTCAATAGCGGAGCGACTGGTGGAGCTGCTACATTCTCAACTCACTGTTGCCGTCTTACAAAAACAAAAATGTAGGGATGCTAATTCTGACTTTTTTATCTGACCGATAACCGACACCCGTTTACCGGTTATTAACCGTCAACCGATAAGAATAAATGTGCTATAAAAAACGGACGAAAGTCTGCGACCCGTAAAAAAAAATTACTAATGTTTTTTTCTTAATTGAAAAAAACATTAGCTTCAAGCTTCCGATAATCGTTACGTTTCCGAAGGTATATTCGAATAGTTAAACTCCTAAACCTGTTTAAAATCCAGCGGTGTCTGAGTTTTGTCATGTGCCGACTGGCTATGTGAAGTCTGTGAGCATGTGCCCCTGGCATTATTAAATAAAACAGATTACTTAGGCTTTTATGACCATTAGTTATGATTAGTGATAACTAACTAATGATATGAATGCCCTTGGTTACGATTAGCATATAGCAGGCTTTCAGGTTAGTGGTTAGTTTAAAGTTCTCCCAGTGCCAACAAATCTTGACAGCTCCGTCGGTTTTGCCGTTTCTCAAAGTGGTACAATGCACTAGCTTAAGAGTACATCATCACCGACGACCTCGCTGATTAAAGATAATGCCGACCTTAAAGGCAAAGTAACGTGAACAAATTATGATGGTGTACTAACCTACAACCAAAAGTTTTAGAGTAATGTTATGTTGGAATGCAAAACTAATGTTCAAATCACTGACTGCATCAATACTTTTGAAGAAATGTTGAAAAGTGTCGTTTCAACTGTTCAACCAAAAAGGGGATATGATTGGGGATCTGAAAGATAAAACAGTATTCTGCATAGGGCTGGGCAGGGCTGCATGACATTGCTGGCATATAAGCATCTATGCTGGTCTCAAACCGTTGGCCCTGGACCAATGGTGCGCATATTGAAACATATTCAAACCAGATGTCACAACAACTGCGACCGCCACACACAGAAACAGAAGGCAACTTCTGCAGTTGCCTTGGGGCCATAGTAATACAGGGGTTACACTATAGTATTAAGAGCTCCATGGTTCAAGTCTGAGTCCACCTGATTGTCCCAATGTCGCCACCTTAACCTCAGACTTCTCTCTTTTTGTGGTTCTCTCACATTACAGCTACACCGTTCATTGTCTGTAATCCACCATGCTATAACTTACTACCGTCACTGTTCAAATATCTGCTATGTGGCGTGGGGGCTACAGCAAGAGGCCATGTTGACCCACTTCTACTGCGGGGTCATTAAATATGGAGAGGTCTCAACCGTCAAATTATACTGCTTAAATCCTGGGGTCATAACTAGCTACCCCATATTTGTGAGGACAACACACAATGCATTATAATCCTACTGCAATTTCAGCAGTTTTAATGGCGCCACAGTGGCGTTTCAGAGAAAGGAGAGGATTTCTAATTCACCGTAAGCAATATACTGGCTACAAGGCAAAGAGATGTTCTGGATAATCCAAGCTCAGAAAGTGAAAGTCCTCCCTGGTATTTACAGTCAACCATTGGGATTAACTAAACACAGCGGTGATAGTGGCAGGATTTATGTTTTACTGAATCTGGAGTTCTTCCACCACCAAACCCAAAACAGTGCTGGTCTTGAGCAAATACAGTGTGTGTTTTGCAATATTCCTGCCAGAACGCTTGCAGAGTAGTAATAACCATGAGGGAGTAAAAGATGATGAGGCACATGCAATACAGTTTGAATCCCTGTTTCCCCATCTCTCCTATTTAGGGACTGTACGATATTTACCGGGGGGGGAGGGCCGGTCGTCAGGGGGGGAGGGCCTAGGATAATTTTTTTAAGCCTTAGGGGAGGGCCCAGGAGAATATTTTTGGCCTGGGGGGAGGGCCGAGGAAAATTATTTTATGGGGGGGCAATCGTCATGACTCATGCCGAGTTCGATGTTTAAATGAAAGATAGGATAGCCTGTAAGGAAGTGAACGTCTCCTTTACCATAACCATAACCCTTTTTGGAGTGAATTGTTTCACAGTAGACTGCGGACGCTGTAGACTCTGCTCTGCGAGCGGACGCTGTAGACTCTGCTCGTCTCATACCACCGCGAACGGATTTATGAGACCCCAGATCGTTTCACACAGACGCGGGAGGGTACCTTTGGCGTCAGTATCCAGGGCTTAATTTGGGCCGGAACACGCCGGAATATGTTCCGGCACCTCCAACGGTGGATCCGGCACCTTTTTTATTTTTTTATTCCCCCCCCCCCCGCCGTCAGTGGTTACGATCGCGCAACCCCGTCATCAGTCCGCGGTCCCCCCCCTCCCGTTGACAATCACGAACCCCCCCTCCCACCCACCCCCGGGCGTGACAAATCGTCGGTAGGCCTATATTACGAGTTGGGATGAGAACGGGTTGTCTGCCGAAACCGTCAAGTCTAAATCATGCGATAGGCGCGCACGATGACATCCTCACAGCATGCACACGGGCTGTGTGTGGACTCGGGTCTGCGGCTGAGTCCGCGGCCGGGTCCGCGGGTCCGGTGCTGGGTCCGCGGCTGGCGGGTCCGGTGCTCCCCCCCCGTTGACAATCGCGCCGAATGTAGAGCATATTGTAATGCAGCGTTGAATGGATGAATAGCTTACATAAGGGTCCCCAGCACTTTTCAAACCACACTCAAGCTTATGGTTATTGTCCCCACCACTTCTAAAACCAAACTGACGCCACTGACCACATAGACCAAGAATTAGTCGCTCTTAGTCACAGTAGTTTGTGTTTTGTCTTATAATAGCCTATAAGGTACAATGTCATCAGCCAAGTTGTGAAATTATTGGGGGAGTCTCGTAACATTGATAAAAGCAGGCTTGTCCCCATTCTCAAGTTCAAGGCACAGCGTGGCATAAACCCCTGCTCTTGCTGCGTGTGTACCCGTGTGTGTGTATGTGTGCTTATGTGGCCGTTTTAACCTTGTAAACGTCATTTTCCGACCAATTTTATTTGATTCACGTAGCGGGGAGGGCCTAGGAGAATTTTTTTGAGCCGGGGGGAGGGCCCCGGAAAAAAAAAAAATACCAGGGGGGAGGGCCAGGCAGAACAATTTTAACCCGATCGTCTGGCGACCGGCCCTCCCCCCCCGCTAAATATCGTACAGTCCCTTAATAGGCCTGAATTGAATATCGGGCAAAAACGTTTGGCATTTAGCTCTGCGTATACACCAGCTATGTGCATTTTGCTGCTTAAGAATTCTCCACATTACGAGATAATCACATTTACTTCTATACTTGTTACTCTTATGCCAATGTCGTTATACAGGTATAATTTACTGTTAAAGAAGCTATTTTGCTTTTCAATGCAATCCAAAGGATCCAAATATCACTCATAAAATTACAATGAAACAACGACAAGGAAATTCACATGTGCACATGCTGTACAAATAGCATACTGTACAATAATTGCTTGCTTTTCACAGTGTTGTCTTCTTCAATGAGTCCCCCCCACACACACCCACCCACTTGTCCTGAAAAACAGTTAGACATCTTTCAGTAACTTAATGGACATGGGCTTTGTTACAACAGGCAACACCGGGCATTAATACAAGAGGTGGTCTCCAAGACTTTCTCTCTCCCCCTGTCTTGTGAAAGCTTACAACAGATGGCCCAACGGTTGTTGTCACCTGATGCTGTCCCTCTCTACCATGTACTATACCCTGCACTCCATTCTCTCTCTCACACACACACACACACACACACACACACACACACACACACACACACACACACACACACACACACACACACACACACACACACACACACACACACACACACACACACACACACACGTAAGTGGCAGTAGGACCTTTGGATGCCATTCTCAGCCGACTGCAGTCAGGAACCTGATTAGCCTGTTTCAGCCCCCGCCCCCCCCCCCCCCCCCCACACACATAGTTTGAGCCCTTAAGTTGACCCAGAACATTCTAGCTCAACCTTCTCCACTTTGATCTGACAGACAACTCCTCCTCCTCCTAGTCCTAAACCATGAAAACAGACAGAAATGTTGCAGGTATTTGAGGTGGGGTGTTTTACACTTTCAAACTACCATCACTATTGGTGCATTGACGCTACATTTAATGAAGAGATTGGGGGGAAAAAAACTGGAAAAAAAATTCAGCACTTCATCAACATCCAACCATCTATGGATGGTTTTCCATGAAATGGCCCACCTACAAACAGCAACAACTTGGCCCAAGGATGCCCTCAGCAAGAGAAAGGTAATTTACACCATTCATCTCTGTGGCAGAAGACAGCCTGCAGTTAGACTTGCTCAGTAGAAGAGCACAGCAGGCCGCTCAGCTTCATTGTAAATCACAATGAAAAGGTGTAATCATTTTCCCAGAAATGTGGTTGTAAATTTAAAATGAGACTGCTGAAACAAGCCCGCACCTCTCACACTTTCACTTGACAAGGTTCATAAAAAAATTCCATTCCCCTAAACTAAGAAAAAAGCCACGACACGAATACGATTCATTTTAGTGTAAAAATGTTTTAAAATCCAGACCATACCATTTCGCCCATTTAGAGCCAGATGAGTCAGTTGAAACCGCCCTAAAGAAAACAACAGCATTCCATCACTTGCAGGACACGGCCCTGAAGAAGCGCCAAAACACACCTTAACTCTACAATCTTGTCATGACTCAGACGAGCAAACTGCAGGAGTAAGGGGCAGGAGAGGAGACTGAACGGAAAGACGGCACAACAAACAAGTCCCTCCTTTTTTATAAAGACACGGCTTGCATGCAAAATTCCCACGGCTCCATTGTGCGAAGCAAGTTGGTTTCATTTTTAAAGGAACCTGTCTCCAGCTGCCAAATAAATATACCAACTAAGCAGTGCCACACCAACTAATGGACCTTTGTACAATTTGTCTAAAGCACAAACTGCTTTGTTTGCTGCATGTTGGAATGAACTCAAAAGGAGAGAGCAAGTCAGCACACTAGTCAAACATTTCATCCAGAAGATACATCTTAGGATTGTGTCCAGCAATTGTTGCATTTGTTGCACACAAATAATTATGAATAGCACAGATAACTGTAATAGCATTGCGAATAGAAGTGCGAAGCCATGAATGCAAACAGGACTCATTGGCATAAAAAAAACCTGGGAGAGATGATCAATATCATTTTCCCATGGAAAAAAAAAAAAAGATTCAGAGTTTATCAGACAGTAAAACCCTTTTCGATATGCATAAATCGATTGGCCAACATGGACTAGTATGGATTAGTACTAAAAGGCTTTTACTATTATAGCATATGCCACCTTTGCCAAGCACACTGCTGAATGTGCTGAGAGTGCAACACTGGTTACAACCCGACCACACATGTGGAAATAATCTCCAATACAGAATAAATAAACGGTTGCAGGCCTTTTTAGTTTTTCATCACATGGAACAAGAACACAAGAGCTTGTTGAAAAGAACCAAGATGGAGCTCAACAAATGCAAGCGGAGGGGGTTTGAGGACATCATTTCAGTTGAAAATGACTTCCCCCTGCTGACTCACGGCAGATAGACTGACTCCAATGTTGAGGACCGCTATAATGGCTGCATGATGACTGGATGACGACAAGATTGATGGGAGGGGACAGGGTGCGAGGTCTCACCTGAGGGAGTAGGTATAGCCGGTGTTGTCGGGAGCACACTGTGGCGGTGTGTACGTGTGTAGGTGGGAAAAATCCATGGTCATTCTTCGCTTAGACTGCATTGGTCAAAGGGCGGACATCAAGGGAACAGGGCAGACAGACGCGTATAAGTTATGCGGTTTTACACGAACGGCACACACACACACACACACACACACACACACACACACACACACACACACACACACACACACACACACACACACACACACACACACACACACACACACACACACACGTTTGTTCAGCCCAACTCTCTTTTCAGGATGTTCAGCATAAAAGCATCGTCTGATTTGTTCTCTAAATGAACTGAGAAAGCAGTACCAGTGTTCAAATAAATACACTGGGCTATAAAACACAATGTACCTCCCTGCTCCATATACACATCACTCACTATTTGTCATCAGTCACTATCTTCTGGGATGCTCTCCAAGAAACAAAATCAAGGAGCCTGGTCAAGGCATTCACCAAACACCCAGTGCATTTCACAGGAGCACAACAATACTATTGTGACTCTGGTCACGGACAAGACTTGGCCCACCTCCTCCTCCTGCTCCCTGGCTCCGGCTGGTAGCAGCTGAGGGTCTGGGGCTGGACAGCAGCCGGCCCGTAATGAATAATACATCTCTTTTCTGCTCTACTCTACTGAGGGACAGTCAGACGAGCGACCTAAAGAGGCGATCTGGTGCAGCAGAGGGTTACGGGATCCAATCAGGATCTCCCCACTCCCTCCCTCCCTCCCTCCCTCCCTCTGGATCACACTGAAATCTAATTTGAAACATCCAGTCTAGCAATGATTAAGATAGAGTTATGACCAACACAGAGCATGAAGCCCAAGAAGAAACTGAAGAGGTGGGGCTGGGTTGAGCTAAATAGGTGGCAACTCTCCATCCCAGGGTGTGGGACTGGAACTAGAAGTGCAGGAGCATACCGTGCCAATATCTGAGTCATCCTTTCTGTTGTGTTTGTCTCTGCTTATGAACGTATGTCGTAGGCCTGAGATATTTGAATAGGTTATGAAATAAAAATTCCCATTGGATTTTACTTCCAAATTCAAGGGGTTTTAAAAACAGGATGTGTCGCAATAGTGTAATCCCCTAGAGGACGGTTCAGCCCACTTGCCAAAACAAGAGGCCAATGATAAGCATGCTATGCTTCAATCACATGTTTTACAAAATGCTACTCCAACCTCCCTTGAGGAAGGGCATTTTAAACAACTCAATATGGTTATATAATCAAAACAAGCTTGAAGCTACTGGGGTGGTTAAAACTTGCCCAAAACCCAAAGGCTTTCCCAAAACCCCAAACTAATTCCTAACGAGATTTAAAAGAGGGGATAACAAGAACCACATCACCCAAACCATGGGGGGGGTCTCTTTAATTCAATTAAATTCAGCCCCACAATCAGTTAGAATCCATCTGGACATAGAGATTACAGAGTAGAAAACCCCCGTTTCATCAGCACCATTTAGGTTGCGTGTATAGGTACGAGTTTCACAATTAATGTTATGCAAATGCCGTCTAGCACTTTCTTCCTGAATGTTCAGTGTTTTGAAAGAACAGGGTCAAAGCAAGGCAATGGCGAGGCTCTGGAGACATTCGGGCTATCACGTTGCAGTATAGCCTATGTACATTTGTATTGGTTTTCACCTTGATGTGTGTATTGGATTCATCTAAGGGACATTACATTCAAGTCATTGAGAGAGGCTGAACAACCACACACACACACACACACACACACACACACACACACACACACACACACACACACACACACACACACACACACACACACACACACACACACACACAATCCAGTTAGCAGTCCACCATACATCGCCGTCTCCTGCCATACTAAAGCCAGCGACGGTGGGACCACTTAACTGTCATTTATGTATTACGGGATCCCACGCCAATTACAGCGCTTATTCGGTATCCAAAACCCGAACGCATATACATGCAAAATATAAACATATAACCGCACGTTTTCACCAGCTTACACTCTCGCATTACCCGTGCTAAATTTAGACGACGTATATATGCATATATAGACGCACTATTTTCATGCGTTTTCCAGAATGCGCGTATATTCGTTGCACTTGCTGGCCGTGCGTCGGATAACGTGACGGAGCTGTTCAATAACGCGTACAAACGTACAATAACAGAACGAGGCCCGAAATCGCATTCGCCGGTCATCAAAACAGTCATGTGTAATGTGCAAAGGAGCTCAGCCAGGACAAACCAAAAGGCTAAAAATAAACCTGCTCCGTTTTTATCCCCCCCATGAGCAGAAACAACGGTTTACATCTAGCACTGCGCCGACTTGCCCAAACGGTAAGATCCCATCAATGTTGTTGTTGTTGTTGCTGTTCGTTGTTGGTCGTAATCCAATGGGGGGGAAATGAGATCCACGCGTTGCTGTCAAGGAAGACGCACCAAGTTTCCTCTGCGCATCCCGGTGTCTTCGTGCAAGAAAACGGAAGCGCGGAAGGAAAAAGCCCGGTAAACCGGGGAGGGAGGGCGGGCAGGTAGCGCAGAGGAAAAACCGGCGTTTATACCGGACGCGATCAAAAGTTAGCAAGTTGCCACAGTGCGCGTTGTGCTCGTCCACAACAAGCCGACTTCCAAAATGGCTTCCCAGACGTAACAAAGCCAGGAGCTAATGGGATCCTCCCACTTCTCCCACTCCCACCACCACTACCACTTCCACCACTACTACTACTACCACCACTACCGGCCAAGGCGCACAGTTTGAATCTATTGGACGATGTGATATTGCAGCAAGTCTACGCACCAGCCTATTTGTAGGATACCACCACTGAACACACACACACACACACACACACACACACACATATATTATTGGATATTTATGTTAATATTTAGTATAATTAAATTAATATTTATAATTAATATTAAATACGTAATGTTTAATAATTATATTAATATTCAGTATAATTATAAGTACAATATTTTTATAATTAATATGAATATTACACACTTAATATTTAATAATGACAATAATATTTAGATAATATTGGCCAATGTTTTTTTTGCTTTACTAACCAGTGGCGCATCCAATGAATAACATAGATGTTGGTCAACATGCAAATACCACAACAGACTGCAGCAGGACGAGTATGATTTTTGAAGGGTGGGCCGCCATTGGTCTAAAGGGCGCATGACGTCAGAGGAGCCTTGGACTTCTGACCAACCACGCGGCGCGTTTTTTTAGACAGCAGTACAAGGCGGGCAATGTCTTCGTAGTTCAATGAAGACACATGAAATCAGTATTGAAAATGATATTATTAAAAATACAAAATAGTTCATCTGTAGCGTGTATACTATACTGTACGTTAACTGCTGACCAACAGGACATCCGAGTCTCGCCCATTAGCAGCCTACAGTCTGCGGACCAGAGTACAACACTAGGAATACTGTGTATACTAACACTAAGATTAATTAAAATGATGCACATTTATAGAAAACATTCCCAAACAAAACGTTTGCAGTAACTGACCAATAACAAGCTTTTGGGAAAACTCATCAACCGCTATTCCAATTGGAAAGCTAGGCGTAAAAAAAAAAAAAAAAATCACATGTGGACTTACCAAGTTGTACCAGTCAACTACGGATCACTTTGTTGGTGGTAGGTGTTAAATCCTTTGTGACGGTAGACTACGTTTAATAAACGTGCAGTTTAATGACATGTATATGTTAGTTTTGTTGCCGTAAGCCGTCCGTTGAAAACGACTCGTTTTTAACGTCCGCCGCGTCTCGCGCTCAAGCTAGCTCGGGACTAACATTTTCCACTGACACCGACGTCACGTGGCCGCCCTTTTATAGAGGAAAAAAAAGGAGCAAATACGGCCGCTGTCAAACTGTATGTTAGGTAAACGATGCCCCCTGGTGGCCGACCCGGAGCAATGCTACGGTGTCGTGATCTTTAGCACAAGGACAATAAAAACAAAAAAATAAATATATATATATATATATAGGCCTACAGCTATTATTCTCGGCTATACTATATTATACATGCTTCTAATATATATAATTTATACCTTTTGACCTTGTGATGATGTAGAATGATGGAAGGATTCATACTATATTTGCTTGTTTCCATTTGTGGACAGACATGGCAATTAAAATAAGGTTTGTATTATAATATTGTGAAAACATTTTTCTTTTAAAATGGCAATCAACTGGTTCCGTTGTGATGTAGGTTAAGGTTTGGATCGTGGCTTATTAAGCTGTCAATCTGAGCATACACTTGTGTTTAAAGTGCTGAAGACGTGGGATGAAACCTGAAAAACCAGAAACCCTCGAAAGAATGATGTGATCCTATTGTCCTCGAGATCATGTGACCACTATGCTGCCAATACACCCCTGTATGTGTCTAGGTATAACTCCAGGTACGCACTGTTCATGGGCTCCCTGTTAACTCTAACTATGAAGCTTTTTATCTTGGTCGTATGTACGTTTCACTTGATCGTCGCTAAGCATCAAGCATCGGACCGCTGTAAGTGTACAAGTTTGTTATGTTTCTCTTGCAGTATTACAAATGTTTTGGTTGCAGTGCTATGTCTGGTCTTTGTTCCTATAGTCTGTGCCTCAAACCTGTTTCTGTCTAATTTTAGTCATGCATTGTAAGAGTTGTCTCACAATAGCACAAGGTAGGATGTATTTTTTTCTACCTTTTGAGCATTCAAAACTTAGTAGAACTATTTAACCATGTATAGGCATATTACTAGTTTTACATTTTCATCCCGTTTGTTGAAATTTCTTTTTCCACATACGTGTGCTGTAGAAATTGTAAAGGTCATCAAGGATTCTCCAGCAGTTACCAGACAGATTGTATTGAAGCGTCTCCTCAGTGGAGAGGTGTGTGACAGACCTGTGTTCCACAACCACAAGGTTGCCTACAAAGACACAATGACATCCTCCTGCAAGCAGCTGCTAGGTAACACTGACACTGAACAGGACTACATTAATACTACCACTATTCTCTTTAATACTATATCATATGTTTCTAATTACTAAATCCTAATGTCGAAACTCCCCAAAATGTAGAAGACCACCATGAAGAATTCAGTGAGGTGTTGTTAAGCGAAGAACCCAAAAATCTGGAAATTACCATGTGTTATGAGCTGTCCTCTTCATGTGTCGGGGTGAAACACCAGTCTTTCACGGTAAGCTATTAGGCATTATATTGTGCCTTGAAACTAGGGCTGGGCGATATGGCCAAAATCTCCACGTCATTTAATATCTCAATAACTTTATATATCACATAGCTATATTTCTTAAAATTCAATAATAAATTGTCTATATAAAATAACCACATGGTAAAGCTTTTTTTAGTACTCCAACGTCAAGAATAATCTTAATATATCTATCTATCTATCTATCTATCTATCTATCTATCTATCTATATATACGTATATATATATAAATGTTATGTGTTATTTTTTCCTGACAGAACTCCAAAGCCTTTAAGGACAGTGATCTTGAGGATCTGATTCGGAGCAACGAGGGGAATATCCGCATTAGTCAGCCCATGCGTACCAATTCACCCTCAAAAGATGAGTTGTGAAAGAAATCAAGACAAATCAAGACAAGCGTCTCCTATACATGGATTTATTTTTGTCTGAATGTTTACTACAATAACAATGTCTGCTACAAAGTGTAATGTATGCTACAATAACAGTGTGGAAATCAGAAAATAAAATAGTATGAGAAACAATTTAAAAAATGATGACCGTGGTTCATGTTTAAATAAAATGTATGTGAATACATGTTATTGTGGTACCTTTTTATTATTCATAGTAATATATTTGACCTTTGAGATGTGATCTACACAGATAAGACTGGAATCATATTACAAAGAATAAATGAAAGGGTCTGAAAGGATCATGCCCTTCTTTCAGAAAAGGCCCATCTCTGCACTCCTCTCTAGCCTGCATCATCTTACCCCCCAAACTAAGTTACCGCCATCACATGCAAGTGCATCTTTGACCTCACAGACAGGCTAACATGTCATCTCCTCCACATCTCCTGGCCATTTCATAAAAGAAGAGGAGAAGGCCAATTCCAATACACATTGATGGGATTTCCCGGCCAAGAGGCTCAGATGGAGGTCTTTTTTGAATGGATGAATTCATTAATTCATCAATTATTATTTGTAACCTACTTACAAGCACTAATTGGGGTTATGCTGTGTCCTGTGTATGTAGGCCTATATACCATAATAAAAAAATCCCACTCACTGACCTGTTTGCATTCGCAAGGGGGCGCTGCTGTGGCCCGGAAGGGTGGATGGTGAAGCCGCTGATCGCCAAATCTCTGTACATGACACACACACACACACACACGCTGTGTGACACACGCTGTGTGGCACACACTCGCCTGGACATACCTTTTTTATTATTGTAATTTTTTATGAAACCAGCCATCCTTTCCTCCCCTGTGTGTGGCCTGCTAAACCCCGAGGTAAGGCATTCAAAATTAAATAAAAATAGAGACAACAGGAGTGACGGCCAGCCGCTGTATTAGGCTACAGGACGGCACCTATTTCCAATTTAAAACATACCGATTTACCGCGGCCATCGCGATGTCACGCATACATCGCCGATATATCGCCGATGTCACTGAAACATGTGAGAGATTAATAACGCGATTGTAGAAGTCATAAGCAGATGTGTGTGTGTGTGTGTGTGTGTGTGTGTGTGGGGGTCCTCGTTAGGAAATGATGGGATGGGTTTTGTTGTAACGCCGCTTATAGCAGCGATACTTAGGGGAAATCAATGGGTAACCTAGCATCCGCATCCATTCAGATGAGGTATATATATATATATATATATATATATATATATATATATATATATATATATATATATATATATATATATTGAGTTGATGGGGGAAAATGACTATATATATATATGTATCTCTATATATCTCTATATGTCTCTATCTATCTATCTCTCTCTCTCTCTCTCTCTCTCTCTCTCTCTCTCTCTCTCTCTCTCTCTCTCTCTCTCTATATATATATATATATATAGAGAGAGAGAGAGAGAGAGAGAGAGAGAGAGAGAGAGAGAGAGAGAGAGAGAGAGAGAGAGAGATAGATAGATAGATAACTATATCATTGTCCTGTGCGGTATATAACCTCAATCTGCAGCCATGCCCATGGCTTTTTAATGTGGACTATTAGTACAGTGGGGATGTGCTGACAGGCGCAATGTACTAGGAGCCTATCACTTTAGTATTGATCACAGTGGGAAGCTGGATTCATTATGGTCGTCAGTTTCCCCCCATCAAGTCAATATTTTTTGCCCCGGCCTATAGGATGACAGGGATGTCTCATGTCGCCAGTAAGGGTAAAAACACACCATCTTTTTCCTCTTCCTCATCTTCACCTTATGATCACAGACAGCAGCGTTGGCCAGCACCAGGGAGTGGAGTGGGGGTTGGAGGTGGACACATGCATTAACGCTGCCAACACGTTCACCCACGTTGGTGTATCTCCTCTCACCTTTTTTTGTTTTGTTTTACCCTTCAGACTCCCTGGCAGTTGGAGACTTCATGGTGTCGGCGTCCCCCTGTCAGCGTGGAGGCGTCGGCGTGCGCGTGCAGACATGGAAAGCTATGAAGAGTTTGCCCTGCGAAACCTGGCCCTGCTCCGGGAGGAGGGCAGGACCGAGGGGATGGAGGGTGAGACGCAGTGTTCGCTGAAGGACCTGTCCGCCATTCTGTTTTACGGGAGGGCCGTGCTTCCACCTCTGGTAAGCGGATAAAGGGATTTTGAGGGAAAACTACATTAAAGGTCGCGTCTCTACAAACGAGACACGACGCAGAACGTTCCCTAGTTTCTCTCTTCTTTTTATAGATAAACTCACTTATTTTAGGTTGGCGTTTGTAGTCCATGCCATCGCAGGGTTAGGTTCAAAAGTGGAGCCGTCCTTTAACGCAGCGTAACGTATCATACCTCTCATATTAAAATGTGTAGTTTAGTCTTATTAATGTGACACAGGCAAAGCCATAGTCTATGGATACATAAGATGACCCCTTGAGGGTTTTCATTCTTGCTGGGAATAAACATTTGACCATCGTTCGTAACACACTTTGCTGCTGCATTTGAAGGGCAGTGTGTTTGCTCGCATGTTTCCCTGGAAATCATTGTCTGTTCTCTCCGAGCTGTCATTTCGTATCTCCTACGTTGCATGGTTACCGAAAGATTGCGTTGTTTGCTCGTCGCGACGACGTGTGGTAACAATGAGAATGGAATGAGGGAAATGCACGCGTGTCGATTTATTTATTTATTTTAGGACAGAGGGTGTCATTGAACGTCAGCAAACGACATACAAGGATAAACATGCCAGACACAATACCAGAAAATGTACATCCGTAGTACCCAACAAAAAGTAGAAAAAGACAAAATCCAAAATAGATCAAGAGATACACCTTTATTTGTGTTTGAAGGAGAGAAGGGGGTTAAAGGTATTCGATGACCTGGAACAACGAGGCCCGTTCATACGAGTCACGGGTATCCAACTGCCACTGAGTGCTGAGCAAATTACTTTACAAGGACAGCCCAGTGAAAGAGAATCTGGTGGTGGGAAATATATAGGCTATATATATATATAGTGAATCCAGTTTTTTCTTTGTGTTCCTTTAACATAGTCCATCTCATTTGGCACTTCTAACTTTTTCAGTGTTTATCAAAACCCACAAAAGATCCCAAGTGTATGACATTTACATGTGTTGTATTTGTGGACAGCTGACAGTGGAGCAGCGCAGAGACATGCGTGACTATCGACAGCGGGCGGTCCAGGCACACGCTGACAGACAGAACCAGCGGAAGAACAGCGTGTTGGTCCGCGTTCAGAACATCTTGGACCTGGGAGTCCGGCAGGTCAGAACTAGTACCGCTGCTTCACCCTTAATTCACACACACAACTAGGTATAATGTAATAATAAGGGTCTGTTATTAAACAGAGACATAACTCTCAGGCTCAGAAAGTAAAAGAAATCCCCAGTATATGAGTTAGCCATCAGCCACCTTGCTTATTTGCAAAAGCTATACTAAGGAGTAAATAATAAGGTAGCTAAGTGGAGGGGCGGTGCAAACACATGCCATCCAATCCCAAATGTGCCAATCGGTTTGACTACTTTTTATAATGTATTGATGGATGATTTCCTGAGAGGATGTGATATTTATTCATGTTAATCTATTTTTTAATAATTGTTTGAGATGATCCAACTGGGGAATTCTAGTAAACATGTACTTTACATAACTTAACCTCTTGGCCATCTTGAAATACAATTGACACAGTCAAGCATGTTGAAAAAAACATGTATGCATTTATCACTTGTAAACTGTAAACACAGATTCTCTCTAAGACTCGTAACACGCAACTAAACAAACATGAATTTTCAAGCAATATAAAGGAGAAAAAAACAGGACAAATAAATACATGTGTATGTAAATGATTGAGGTCTATAGGTCAAAACCAAAACATGTGCCACAAAAATGTAATTAACAGTCGGAATGACTGTTAATTACATTTTGTGATGTTTGCAGTTTTAAATATGGATCATCTAAGAAGCATTCCTGAGATATGGCCTTAACACTGCCCCACTTAACTGTGCTATTTTCGACTACAAGAGACATTTTAGTGCTTTGAAGGCACATTTTGGCGGCCGTCGAAAAAAGAAATAATATGAGGTATTTATAAAAACTCACTTTATAGAGTGATGCATTGATGTCTCGTTTGTAGAGAAATCCACCACTTAGCCCATTTAAAGTTTGCCTGCAAATACAGGAATTCTGGCCATCTAGTTGAAATAGAGATTTACGGGTAAATGATGAGCGGTTATTGCAGCTACACTTGTTAACATGCCAGTCTTCATTTCTTATCAGATCCACAACAACAAAGAACCCAGTGTGAAGCAGGAGGAACGGTTCCCTCCTCACCCAAAGTGTCCCTCCCCTAAACAGGAAACGGTCAATGGCTACACCCTGGTCACCGACTCGCCGGGGCTCCTCAGGGACTCTGGATGTGCCCATGAGGAAAGTGTCCTTCCTGCTGCTCCGTGTGCAGAGCCCCGCCCGTGTGTCCCCAAGATAGACTGGGTCCAAGCCGAGCTGGAACACCAAGAGAAGAGCGAAGATGACAAGGAGGAGGAGGAGGAGGAGGAGGAAGAGGAGGACATCAGTCTGGACAGCCTTCTAAAGAGGTCCAGGGAGTACGTGGAGAAGGAGCAGGGTCGACGGGAGTCGGCCGTGGTCGCCCGAACCCCGCCTCCGCCGCCCGAGAGCCTCTCCAACGACAAGGAGAACGACGCCCGCCTCCCCGCGAGGGACTCTGGGGTCGAGTTCGGCTTCAGCCTCCGTCACAGCCCCGTCGGCGCGCCCTGTGGCCCCGTCGGCCCGCAGGGCGCGGCGGGGCTGGATCCCCGCCGTTCGGGCTGTCTCTCTCCGAGCCTCCCCGACCCCCACGCCTCCCAGCGCCTCGCCGGTCCCGAGTCCATCCTGGTGCACCCCACGCACAGACGCAAACCCCGCCCCGTCTCCGCCGGCAACCTCCACATCTCCTTCCCAATGGGCCAGGCGGACCTTATCCCCAGAAGCCCCGGGGGGTTGGCGGAGGCGCGCGGCGCGGCCGCCTGGGGAGAGGCGCCGTCGGCGGGGACGAGAAGCGCCGATCACTGGGGTCTAGCCGGTGTGTGCGGGGGGGGCGGTCGCAGATCCAGCCGCTGCGACGACAGCCCGGTGCGGGAGATGTGCAGCCCGGGCAGGAGCGCCGCGCTCAGCCCGCTCGGACACCGCGAGCACCCGGCGTCGGGTTTTCGCCGCCGCTGCCACACCCTGGACAGCCAGCTGTACCCCGAGCCCGGCGTGGACCGCAGCCAGGAGAGGCTTCCGCGCTTCATGGCCGGGGTGACGCGCTTGCCCCTCGGTCGAAGGACCCCCGCGGCGACTCCTCTGAACCAGTCCTACGACGTGGAGAACCCCTCGCCGGGGCCGCTCAGGCCCCACGTGTCTCCGGATGGCTGCACCCAGGGCCAAGTCAGGAGCCTGGAGTCTGGTGGTCCTCAGGGGCCAGAGGCCAGAACCAACAAAACTGTCCTGAGAAATGCCCCTGAGTCGCGGGAATGCAATACAGGTAAGTCCAGATTGGTTTTCATATGTATTTCAAATGTGTATATATATATATATATATATATATATGACATTTTATTCCACGTGAATGCGAATATGTATTCGATTTAATGTTAGATAAAATAATTTAATAGGGGGACGTTGCGCTGGTAGAGGGCATTTTCAGTTCGTAGCATTGCATGACGGCGTGCAAGATATATCATGTAAGCTGTCCATTTGTACGGACTGCCCTGATGTCGTGCCAAAGATCTATCAGTACTAGTCAGCTGATGCACGCATGATTTGACCTGAACGAATGTGATGCTCCATGTGTTAGACATATAACTGTCAACCACACTTACTTTTGCTTCCATTTGAGATATTATACGACATTGTAATACATGTATGCGTGTTGAGGACATAAGCATAATGGTTAGCATAATTCATTGATGGAGTGTGTGTGTGTGTGTATGTGTGTGTGTGTGTGTGGGGGGGGGGGGGGGGGGGGGGGGGGGAATCATCAGAGGAGACCCAGTGGCGGATGCAGGCTCTGGAGGACATGCAGAAGCGCTTGGAGGAGGAGCATGTGCTGCAGATGTCTCTGCTGCTGGCCGAGCAGGAAAAAGAGCAGGAGCACCTCCAACAGGTCAGCTTGTGGTATTACACCAAACGTGATGCAATGCAGATGAGCAAGACTATGATCATTTCCTAAAAAGGTTGTGATGCTGGTTCTTTTATTGTTTTTTTTTATCCTGTGAAGCGGTTTCTTTGGTTGGAAATTGCAAATGTGTTCATAAGTACGTTGCTGAGCGATAATTGTGTGTGTATTTGTGTGTGTGCATGTGTGTGTACGTGTGCGTGTGTGTGTGTGTGTGTGTGTGTGTGATTGTGCAGGAGCTGGAGGAGAAGGAGAGGAGATTGATGGGACAGGGTTGTGACCGACCGCTAAGTGGAAACGGTGAGTAATAGAAAGTGCTTTTATAAGCAGAATTGATCGAACTCCCTCAACAACAACAAAAAATCTCAGCACAAAAAAGAAACAATGCCACTGCTAAAAAAGTCAACGCGGGTACGGGCCACACTCATCCGTGGCGTGTCTTGGTTCATTTTTTTTCTAGGTCTCCCTTCGCCATCGCCTTCCAACCTGTCCTCTCCCTCCATCCATTCCCCAGTCTATCTCTGGGGGCCTACGTGGGGGGCAAGCAAGCCCCGAGCAAGACTTAGTCAGGTGGGGGCCATGTGTATATCTAGTGTGGATGTTGGCGCATAGTATGCACATACAGTTAAGTGGGACAGAGACAGAGTGAACTGGACTAATGTATGGCTGCCTTCTTGTTCGAATTTTTTTTTTCTTTTTACACATTTTTAAAATATTTTGACCAACCCCATTCAGAATGGATTTGGGTGATTTTGATGTGGTTCATGCTGGATTTGGGTGGTTTTGATGTGGTTCTGGTTCATGCTGGATCTGACACGACATCTGCGTTATGTCCACTCCAGGTTCTGACTGCGGAGCAGCAGGAGTCTCTGTGTCGCCTCAGCGCAGTCGCACGCGGCTTCCTGACCCGCAGGCTGCTGGACACAGAGAAGGTCAAACACCTACGCCAGACCGTGGGGGTGAGAAGACACACACACATGCATACATACACACACACACACACACACACACTGAACTTTAAGGTTCAAAAGCTGGGGTCACACTTGGAATTTGTGTGACCTGAGTTGACCTACTTGAACGTGATAACTTTGCGCGTCGTTCTGTAGTGTTGCAATTCATTTACTTGGCTACCAGAAACAAAAAATCAGATTATGACATTGAAACCTATTGAATAACGAGGAACTCTGGGATGAATGCTGGGGAGGTTGTGGCCTTGAATTTGACATCTGCTTGTTCGTTTGTTTGTGTGTGTGTGTGTGTGTGTGTGTGTTTGTTTGCTTCCTCAGGACACACATGAGTTCATCCGGTCATTCCAGAGTGAGGGTGCTCCTAAAAGAGGCTCTGTGTCACCCCAGGACATCTCCCTGCAGGACAGAGTTAGAGCCCAGGCATGTAGCACACACACACCCACGCGCACGCACGCACACACATGCACCTGTGTGTGCATGTATAGACAAGGTCTAGATACGTGAAGGTTACATTGTATTGATGCATGTACTGTGTTGTGCTGCAGCTGCGCGCTGCCTTGTACGACATCCATGACATATTCTTTGAGATGCCGCTGGAGGACCGCCTGGCTCTGCTGCAGCAGGACAGACAGCTGCGTGCTGAGAGGAAGCTCAGAGAGATGGTAACACCACAGGCCACCTTGTTTTATCCATGCAGTACTGTGTCACCTTTATGTGGACCTTTTTTTGTGGACCTTTTAGTCCACTAAAGTCCCTGTAGTCCACTAACATCCCTGTAGTCAACTATGCCCTGTGGTCCACTAACCTGCCTGTAGTCCACTAATGTCCCTGTAGTCCACTAATCTCCCTGTAGTCCACTAACTTCTCTGTAGTCCACTAACTTCCCTGTAGTCCACTATCTTCCCCGTAGTCCACTGACCTCCCTGTAGCCGCTAACCACCCTGTTGTCAACTAACATCCCTGTAGTCCACTAACCTCCCTGTAGTCCACTACCTTCCCTGTAGTCCACTAAAATCTCTCCCCATAGTCCACTAATATCCCTCCCTGTAGTCCAGTCACATCCCTCCCTGAAGTCCACTAAAATCCCTCCCTGTAGTCCACTAAAATCCCTCCCTGTAGTCCATTAACATCCCTCCCTGTAGTCCACTAACACCCCTCCCTGTAGTCCACTAACCTCCCTGTCGTCCACTAACCTCCCTGTAGTCCACTAACATCCCTCCCTGTCGTCCACTAACCTTCCTGTAGTCCACTAACCTCCCTGTAGTCCACTAATGTCCATCTCTGTAGTCCACCAACATCCCTCCCTGTAGTCCACCAACATCCCTCCCTGTAGTCCACTAACATCCCTCCCTGTAGTCCACTAACCTCCCTGTAGTCCAGTAACTTTTCACCTTCATCTGTCCAGCATACTCCCACAGTATCGGGATGATATATTGAATATGTATTGTGCTCTCTACTGAATAACACTTGCAGGAGAAAGCCAAGAGCCCCAAAGATAGAGTGGCGCTGTCAGCTGCTACACAGAGGTCAATGGACAGGAAGAAGAGGTGAGCAGTGGAGACTAAAGGGGAATTCATATCATCGGACAGTCCATGCACGGCCATGGCATTTATAGTCGCCGTTTGATATTCAGAAATCTGCGACACACACACATTGCTGCCAGTGTCCCTTCGTCGTGATGTCGAAGTGCGTCGGAAAAGGCACTTTGGCGCCACGAAAAGAACGCAATTTGAGTTCGGAGCAGAGTCGAAAGTTCACAAACTGGTTGGCGGATTTCTTTTCAGTTTTCTCTAAATGACGGTCATATTTTAATAACAGTGAAAATGACATAGATTACTATATTAAAGATTATATTAAACGTATTTAACATTTAAAACAAACAAACAACGATTTTGGGTTCACTGCCCCTTTAAGAGATTTCACAGCCTGTGTGTTTATATTATGTAACATTACATTGCCTCAGTACTACATGTGTTGAAAGAAAGGATTTTGATAAGAGCTCTAATTTTGTGTGTGTATATATACTGTATATTTATATATATATCATTTTATTATATTTAACTCTCGTATATTGTGCTTTCTGTTCCCTCAGGGTGGTTGAGTCTCCAGCACAGGCCAGGAAAACGTCACAGAAGGCAAAGTGCTCCTCGACCAACAGGTAACTCGTAGGGCCAGCTCCTCCGCCGCCACCAAGCGGCCCGTTCCCTTTATCATTATTATTCCACGTTCTGGTCATGTAAACAATACATCTCACAGCTCTGTCCTCATTTAGGATCCTGAAAACAAACCAAAGCCAGAATGCCCCAGCCTCAGACAAGCTCAAACGCCAGGGGTTAGTATAGTTTCCTTCAACGTTTAGCTTTAATTCCCAATTTGCCGTAATTGGTTTTACAGCATCTGTGATCAAGTCAGCATAATTGAAGGCACTGGTTTTTTCGAATGGTCTCGCCGCAGGATCCACATTTGGTCTTTGTGATCAAGTCATGACCCAGACGTAATTTAAGATGTGCGCAGGCCTGTGTTTTTCTTGGAAAGTACTGCACACGTTTATCTGGATAAGGTTTCTAAACGCTGTTTTAGCTTTGATTGCTTCATGCTATTTTTTTGGCCAGTGTACATTATACACACAATACGTACACAAGGCATGTTGGTCTCTGTTTAGCTTCAATGTAAGTAAAACCAAACCACTTGGTTCAGCCATAGCTCTCTAGGTAGCTTTCTAGGTACGAGGATCAAATTGGCCTGGCCGGCAAAAACGTTGTAATAGTTTGACCTGTCACACATCAAATGTCATTTCAAATGTCAAATGTCAAATGTCATAGCCACTGGTTACACATGATGTGAACATTTTAGAAAATACAAAATTTATATCGAAAGGCCATTGGACAGTCAGTGCACTTTAAAATAAAAACACACATCTACTTTTGCAAAAGTGAAACCTATGTGTCTGCGATCCGCTTCAAATGGACCTGTGACCCACTGATTGTAGAGCGATGTGTGTTGCTGGTTCCCCCAACAGGAGCTGCTACAGGAAGACCCCAGAGGAGCGGCTCAAGCGCTCAGACAGCCTGAAGAAGCAGAACTCTGTGGGCTGAACACGCTGCTCAGATCGCCACCGAAACCCCCGGGGAGCACTGAAACATTTCTGTTTTTCTATTAAAACAAAAACAATGTTGTAATGTAACGTTGATCACTGCTGCTAAACACAAGGTCTACTGCTTTCCTTCTCGACTTATTTATTACCTTGTGCCATTTATTTTTTTTTATCAGAAAAGCACTTTTTATGGCATTCAACTTCATAAAGACTTTAATGTGCCCTTACTTTAACGTTATAGACTGAAATGTACGGCTGTGTGAGCTTTCTAACCACTAGATAACATGAACATAAGGCGATACCTGCAGCTAGATAACGTTAGGGTAACAAAGGTGAAGATTTTCCATGAGTGACAAAGAAATGTCTGTGCCTTCCCGTCTACAAATATACAGTATCTAGTTATCCTGCATGCTTGCCGAATGTAAACTTTGCCACGGCTGTCATTTCAAACGCAATTACCACTAATATATTACCGACTGTAGTTGAGTGTTTAACGGAGTAGTATTGGAGTTGATGTGATGAGGTCCATGTTGGCTTTGACCCTTTCATTCTTGGTGCTCATTTAGACTTTTTTTAAACCCTACTTTACATAGTAATGTGTGTATGTTGTTTGGCTAGGATCAATGCCAAAAGAAAATAAATCTGAATGTATTTATACGGAAAGCTGAATGTGATGTACATTTACAAAAAATGACTGAATGTGATGTACATTTACAAATAAAGACTGAATGTGACGTAAATTTACAATTAAAGGCTGAATGTGATATACATTTACAAATAATGACTGAATGTGATGTACATTCACAAATAATAATGACTGAATGTGATGTACATTCGCAAATAATGACTGAATGTGATACATTTGCAAATAATGACTGAATGTGATGTACATTTACAAATAATGACTGAATGCGATGTACACTTACAAAAAATGACTGACTGTGATGTACATTTACAAATAATGACTGAATGCGATGTACACTTACAAAAAATGACTGAATGTGATGTACATTTACAAATAAAGACTGAATGTGACGTACATTTACAAAAAATGACTGAATGTGATGTACATTTACAAATAATGACTGAATGAGATTTACATTTACAAATAATGACTGAATGCGATGTACATTTACAAATAATGACTGAATGCGATGTACATTTACAAATAATGACTGAATGTGATGTACATTTACAAATAATGACTGAATGTGATTTACATTTACAAATGACTGAATGCGATGTACATTTACAAATAATGACTGAATGCGATGTACATTTACAAATAATGACTGAATGTGATGTACATTTACAAAAAATGACAAACAGCCAACCAAGCATGCTTTTAAATTCTGACATGAAATAACTAGGGGCTTTCCAGGAAAATAATATAAATAGCAAGCCATTCTATCAGACTATTTAATCTGTTCGGATAAGTGCGTGCCCCTTTTCACTGTCGGTGACATCAAGGCTCATATCATTTGCCCCACAATCTTGATCACATATTTCCTGAGGAGATTGTGATTCATGTGGGTAAGAAAAATAACACAAAACAAATACCTTGCTGTATTTGATTCTGTCCCGGTAATGTTTATGCTGACGTAATGCACACAGCTCCCCACACACCCACACACCTCCCTCATAAACCTTTACCCTTACCCACTGGTATGTGTCTGGTACACATAAAGCCATTGGTCAGACTAGACTGTCTGTGGTGTATCCTGTCACATAACAGGTAAGGAAATGTGTCACTCATACCAGATCCAGGAAGGTGACCAAAACCAGCCTGTTTTTTGTATTTTTATTTACAGAAGGTTGTTCAGCATGAGTCGCTTGGCTGCCTTTTGTCTGTGTGTGGCTCTAAAAAATACAAAGAAATGCACATACTTGGTCTCGGTCAGTCGCACGCTCTGTCTGCCGGTGACTCACAAAAACAGGTCACAAGTACACAAGTCTTGAGGAAACCTTGTCACCTTTGTATGAGGATCAAAATTGCATGCGTATAAGCCCTCGCTTATTTAAAGTTGCTCTATTATTCTATGAGTCTTAATGAGACCTAATCTGATGTGATGAATGGTTCTAGTTAGACAGCCACAACAACAACAACAACAACAACAACAACCATGAACTCCTCAGACAGAGGAAAAAACGTGTCACTCTAAGTTCCTGTCAGCATCTCAGGTTCAGATCAACTGACTGACCCCTTCTCAACCTCCCCCCCCCGGTTCACCTCCCACACCCATACACTTCCAGGGAGGGGGCAACAGACAGGCACATACACCAAACAGACAGACTGACAGACAGCGGAGTGGGGAAACAGACACATCAACAGACAGACAGAGGCCAACAATACTGATAAAGAGATGTAATCAGACTGATAAGCACACAGACAACCAGTGAAACAGACCAGCAGACAGACAAGAAGTCAGATAGACTGACAGACAGACAGGGTGTTGTTGGGCTCTGACTCAGCTTGAACCCACCCAGGTGTGACCAAGTGGTGGTTCTTTCCAGGACAACAGTCCTCCTATTTACAAAACTTTTTTTTTTTTTTTCCCGCTCCATTTCCCAAAAGCCTTCAGCTCTATATGTGTCGACATGGGTTCATTCTCGGTGGCAGGGTGATTTTCCTGTGGACACGTTAATCAGAAAGAAAAAAAAAAAAAGCACGGTGAGATATCCTGCGTGGTCAGGCTGGCTGTGAGTCACTGCACTAAAAATATGACATGTACATAATATATGTGTACATATTGCCAACAGAGGGCAGCAGTGTTCATGTAAGAGAGAACAGAGCTGCAACATTTTTTCCCTGGCTGTCTGTGCATAGGTTGTAAGCTCAGTCCCAACGCTAGTGAAGGCCTGTGGTGCATTCAGCACATCTCCATGTATTTGAGAGCTAAACACACAGTCGGCTACTCTGATCATATTGTCACATTGAATGATTTTGCCCAGTTGCAATTGCAGATTTAATGGTATGAGTTTGCAACAAGAGACCAAAGGCTGTTTGGATGCCATTGTATGTCAGTTATCTTCTAAATCGATAGGTTTGAGTTCAACTGACACCCACCTATCTTTGCCTTCTTCTCCCTCTGTTGTTTTTAACTCTACTTTTACTGGGGACTATAAAAACACGTGTTTTGCTGTTTGTATGCCTGTTTATTGTTCTGTTTATTGTATAAGTGGCCATTTTAAGGGACTGTCTTTTACCCATGATATATATCATCTCTCCGTGTATTTACACAGCGCTATTCTCGGCTAATGCAGCCACTGGCACACGCAAACTCTGTCCTTGCTCAAGGTCCCGCGTCTGCAGGAAGAGCTAAAGATGCTGCCATGTACGTGTGCCTGGATGTGTGTGTGTGCGTGTGCACGTGTGTGTGTGCGCGGCGTGTGCACGCAGCAGAGGTCAGTACATGTGCGGGGGTATGGAGTCTGTCAGTATTTTAGTCGCAGTGGTAAATATGTCCTCCGCTGCCAAGGAGGAGACGTGTTTTGCATCGCATGGTAATGGGAGAGAGAGAAGACTGCCTCTGTCCAATGTAAAGGGGTTTGTTTAGCCGGCGTGTATACATTCGAGGCAGCCAAGTGCCCGCTCGCCTCTCAAGGGGGAGCCAAGATCCTCTCCGCAGAAACAGGAAGGTAATGGGAGCATGTGGCTTGAATGAATGGAATGATGTTATACCACACACTGAATGAATCAGGCTGATTTAGGAGGCCGTCGTGAGATCCTGATGACTGGGGGGGGGGGGGGGGGGGACATTTCCTACTGTTGAAATTATGTCACCTGGTAACCAAACATAGCCAGGGGACAGAAGAAACCAAACTGTGATTAGAGGGAGAGAGAGAGAGAGAGAGAGAGAGAGAGAGAGAGAGAGAGAGAGAGAGAGAGAGAGAGAGAGAGAGATTAGGGGAAGAATGCATGAGCAGGAAATAATTATGAATAAAACATTCCTTGTTCCTTGTATGGTATTCACAGAGTATGTGTTGTATCTGTAGGAGTTATTGTTCTTTCTTTCTTTCTTCCTTTCTTTCTTCCTTCCTTTCTTTCTTTCTCTCTCCCTCCTGTTCTTTCTCCCCGTCCTTCCGTCCTTCCTTTCTCTCTTTTCTTCTCTCTTCCTCAGCGATCTCCCTGGTGCTTTGTGCTCTGGGGAGACCATACAAGGCCATGGTGATGCATGATGGATGAAGGCCGGGGGGGTGGGGGGGGTTTCTCACTGTGGTGTCAGCGGAGCAGCCAC
>JAOPHQ010003817.1:0-47280 GCA_030340625.1 Merluccius polli
GGGACACGCTGGTGTGCTTCCTGAACAACGGTCCGTGTGGAACAATCAGATCCCTGCACATAGGCGCGTCATAGGAATTTAACGAGGCTTCGAGGCAGATGTTTTGCTTTCGAGTAACTCAATGAGTCGTTGTAGGATATCCCATGCTTGCTGATGACTTTGCCTAGGGGAAGCAGGTAGAGGGTGAAGAGGGTGGGGCCCAGCACAGAGCCCTGGGGGACACCACAGATGACCTTGTGGGTGTGTGACCTTGCTTTGCCCAGGGTGACATGCTCGGTTCTGTTGGACAAGTAGGAGGTGAACCAGTTTAAAACGTTGGCTGAGAGTCCAATGGTATATTGCAGGCGGTGGAGGAGGATGCTGTGGTCAACTGTATCAAAAGCAGCTGTTAGGTCAAGGAGGATGAGAAGTGATGGAGAGCCAGAATCTGATGCCATCAGAAGGTCATTGGTGACCCTGACCAAAGCTGTTTCTGTGCTATGGCCAGGGCGAAAGCCAGACTGGAACTTCTCAAAAAGATTATTGTGTTTGAGGTGATCGTGAAGTTGTGCAGCGACTATTTTTTCCAGAACTTTTGACAGGAATGGCAGGTTTGAAATGGGTCTGTAATTGGAGAGGATTTCTGGATCCAGGGAGGGTTTTTTCTGTGGTCTGATGACAGCGGTTTTTAATGCAGATGGGATATGGCCAGCCAGGAGAGAGTGGTTTATGATCTTGGTGATGAATGGAGATATGGCAGAGATGTTGGCCTTCAGTATGGCTGAAGGGAAGGGGTCCAGAGAACAGGTGGATGGTTTCATTTTTCTGACAATATCCTCCACGTCTCCCTGTGTGATGTTGAGGAAGGAGCAGAGAGGCTGGACATTCTCAGATAGTGGGTCAGCAGTTTGGGGGGGGGGAACAGCAGTGGTGGAAAGATGTGAGCGGATGTTGGCGACTTTTTGTCTGAAAAAAGTGATGTGCATGTTGCACCTCTCCTCAGTGACCTCAGAGTGGGAGAGTGATGGGGGTTTGAGAAGGTGATTTATTGTTGAGAAAAGTTGTTTTGAATTTCCAGGGCTGTTGTTGATGATGGTGGAATAAAACCTGGACCGCGCATCACTCAGAGCTTCTGCATACGCCTTCCTGTGCTCCTTGTACGCCTGTTTGTGTACAGTCAGCCCGGAGGCCTTGAGCCGCCGCTCAAGGACACGCCCAGCTGCCTTCATCTTACGCAGCTCACAGGTGTACCAGGGTGCTGAGCGCGAGAAGGAGACTGTCCTAGATGTTAAGGGGGCGTGGAGGTCCAGTAGTCTGCTCAGGGATTGGTTGTAGGAATCCACTGAGTCGGCAACGGAGAGGAAGTCCGTAGAGCCAGAGGAGAGAAATTGAAGTCATTTACAATGCATGTTAATACATTTCCTGGCAAGTAGTACAAGGACAATATATTTTTTCGGATTCCTGGTCATTGAGTTGGATTCAGGATGCAAACTATAACAATGGTAGGGGGTCCTTGTAAACATGTATCCATTGTATGGGTTCCTGGCTTGAAAAAGATTGAGAACCCCTGTTTTATTGGACCTGATATTTGTCATGCATCCCTACTTTTACCTGAGATCACATTCTAAATGCCTAGTTGACCAATCAGATTGCTTAATTGGAATTACCCTTTGTATAATTGTTGTCCCTACTCCAGGTACACCAGCGCATCCATACAGGAGAGAAACCGTACCACTGTCAGCAGTGTGGCAAGACTTTCAGTGATCCAGGTCATTTTAAGGTACATCAACGCATTCACATCACACGGTCTTCTATCCTACTAGGGTATCATACAATGTAATTGGCGTTTATTGTTGTGGTTTAATGAGGTCAGCGTGCATCAGATGTTCTTATAGCAGCACAAAGCGGTCTGTCACCATCATTTTAAGAGGTCTGTTCTACCTTTAACCTGATTTGATCACATTCTAAATGCCTAGTTGACTAATTAGATTGCTATTGGAACCACCTATTGTATAATTGTCAACATCCCAACTCCAGGTACACCGGCGTCTTCACACAGGAGAGAGAATGTACTGCTGTGGAAAGTGTGGGGAAACTTTTAATAAATCTGGTGATCTGAAGAAACACCAGCACATCCATACAGGAGAGAAGCCGTACCACTGTCAGCAGTGTGGGAAGACTTTTAGTCAATCTAATAATCTGAAGATTCACCAGCGCATCCATACAGGAGAGAAACTATACCACTGTCAGCAGTGTGGGAAGACTTTTAATCAATCTAATAATCTGAAGATTCACCAGCGCATCCATACAGGAGAGAAACCGTACCAATGTCAGCAGTGTGGCAAGACTTTCAGTCATCCAGGTAATTTGAAGGTACGTCAGCACATTGATTCACATCAGTCTTCAATCCTACCAGAGTATGATGCAACATAATTGCCATTTATGTTCATGGCTAAATGAGGTTATGGCGCATCAGATCTTCCCATCGCAGCTCAACGCTGTCCACCACCATCATTTTAAGAGATCTGTTTTACCCTTTAACTAGGGATGCAGGATAATGTTTTACAACAAGTGGATAGCCGATGATTACCTCAATGCCGATGACCAGTTAGTAATCTGTAGTTTGTTACCGACCAACTGACATCACTAATAATTGTAAACACAAGTTGCAGTGGACACTGCAGGTGACTTTTAAGATTTGTTGTGGTAAATCTAGTAGACTTTGTCCCTCCTCTAGGAATCCCAGCTGAACATGTATTTCAAAAAGGCTGTAATTTAATTATCCGAATAAAGCATAATTTCTGCATATTTCCCATTATCGTCCGATAATTTATCACTGCGGTTGTCAAAGTGGAGTCCGGGGACCACTGGGGGGCCGTGGCATATGGCCAAGGGGTCCTGAAAATAATTTATAAAACTCCTACATAATTGAAAAAAATTAAAAAAGGAAAACAACCGTACCTTTTTGAGATAATTACCACAGTGTCGTTTTTCGTCAAGAAAAGTGAATTTACAATGCATGTTAATACATTTCCTGGCAAGTAGTACAAGGACAATATATTTTTTCGGATTCATGGTCATTGAGTTGGCTTCAGGATGCAAACTATAACAATGGTAGGGGGTCCTTGTAAACATATATCCATTGTATGGGTTCCTGGCTTGAAAAAGATTGAGAACCCCTGATTTATTGGACCTGATATTTGTCATGCATCCCTACTTTTACCTGAGATGATCACATTCTAAATGCCTAGTTGACCAATCAGATTGCTTAATTGGAATTACCCATTGTATAATTGTTGTCCCTACTCCAGGCACACCAGCGCATCCATAGAGGAGAGAAACCGTACCACTGTCAGCAGTGTGGGAAGACCTTTACAACATCTGGTTGTCTGAAGATTCACCAGCGCATCCATACAGGAGAGAAACCGTACCACTGTCAGCAGTGTGGGGAAACTTTTGGTCACTTTGGCAGTTTGACGGTTCACCAGCGCATCCATACAGGAGAGAAACCGTACCACTGTCAGCAGTGTGGGCAAACTTTTGGTCGCTCTGACAATTTGACGGTTCACCAGCGCATCCATACAGGAGAGAAACCGTACCACTGTCAGCAGTGTGGGAAGACCTTTACAACATCTAGTTCTCTGAAGAGTCACAAGCACATCCATACAGGAGAGAAACCGTACCACTGTCAGCAGTGTGGGAAGACCTTTACAACATCTACTTCTCTGAAGATTCACCAGCGCATCCATACAGGAGAGAAACCGTACCACTGTCAGCAGTGTGGGGAAACTTTTGGTCGCTCCGACAGTTTGACGGTTCACCAGCGCATCCATGCAGGAGAGAAACCGTACCACTGTCAGCAGTGTGGGAAGACCTATACAACATCTAGTTCTCTGAAGAGTCACCAGCGCATCCATACAGGAGAGAAACCGTACCACTGTCAGCAGTGTGGGAAGACCTTTACAACATCTAGTTCTCTGAAGAGTCACAAGCACATCCATACAGGAGAGAAACCGTACCACTGTCAGCAGTGTGGGAAGACCTTTACAACATCTGGTTGTCTGAAGATTCACCAGCGCATCCATACAGGAGAGAAACCGTACCACTGTCAGCAGTGTGGGGAAACTTTTGGTCGCTCTGACAGTTTGACGGTTCACCAGCGCATCCATGCAGGAGAGAAACCGTAACACTGTCAGCAGTGTGGCAAGACTTTCAGTGATCCAAGTAATTTTGAGGTACATCAGCGCATTCACATCACACAGTCTTCTATCCTACTAGGGTATTATACAATGTAATTGGCGTTTATTGTTGTGGTTTAATGAGGTCAGATGTTAACGTCCTATAGTATATGTATAACGTCTTATAGCAGCACAAAGCGGTCCGCCACCATCATTTTAAGAGGTCTGTTCTACCTTTAACCTGATGTGATCACATTCTTAATGCCAAGTTGACCAATTAGATTACTTAATTGGAACTACCCATTGTATAATTGTTGACATCCCTGCTCCAGGTACACCGACGTCTTCACACAGGAGAGAGAAAATCAACACCCAAACACGTCTTGAAGAAAGAAAATCGTCTCCAAACATCTGTAATGTGGTCCTTACTGTTGTGTCATGAATCCTTCCTGATCTCCAAGTAGTCTATTTCTTCTACTCATTTGTTTTCAGATAGTTTATACTCCATGGCCATGCCATTCACCTTGTTTTCCTCACCCATCGCCTCATCTGCAGGTTATTTCCTCATTAGTCCCTCAGTTTATATACCTGTCCACTTCCCTTTGTTCCCTCACAGATTGTCTTTGCATTGTGCTTCGTTCGATGGCATTCGCTACCTGATTCCCTTGTCATAGATTCTGTTTTGTTTTTTTAAATAAACCGTGTGGATTTTTGCTGGTCATTTTGCCGTGCTTTTGGGTTCACCTCTGTTCTTGTTCAGTGAGTGTGACAATATGTAAACTTGTTACACTTACACTTATGGTGTACTGGTGTTTCTCTGAAGAAACACCAGTACAAACACACAGAGTGAAGAAGTAAAACATCTGTTTTTCTAATCTGACATGTAGATGAATGATATTTGCTGTCTGATATGTAACGTCAAGTATGTAAAGGTTGAGCTGAGATAACTTTGGTTATTGAGGAATAATGTTTTATTGTTCATATTCAATTGTAAAATGATTGTCAATGTTCACACATCTATGGAAGCATTTTAAGGACAATCAAATGAAAATGCAATAGAGAGGTGCAGGAATGAGTCCTAAAACCCGGAAATCCGTTAGCATTTTGGCACTTCCGGTTCCCCTCATCTCGAAGTCGATGGGTTTTTTGAATGGGTTCTTAGTTAGATACCTGGAATAAGGTACGTGGTTAACACAAGCTAAAGATATGGCCATGTTTTGGTCTACGACATAAAATGGATTCGCAAGAATCACGAGATCACACGGTAATTTGTGGATGTAAAAAGAGAACAACACACAAATAAAATGTTACTTTGCCTGTCCGAAGTTGACTTGCAGTTGCTTTGGTCATTTTGTTCTAGATGTTTGTGCTTTCTGTCCTTGAGTAGACGCTAGTAGACGCTAAGCTCTTCGCTCTTGTGACGAATAAATAACAGCACATATAACAACAGGCTGTAATATATTTATATATTTTAGTTATATTTATATAACAAATATATGAGCTGTATTAACCGCACCTGGCCACAAGATGGCGGCACACATCTCTAAAGGTGTTAACATTTCTTCTGTTGATGTTAAGGACTTGGCTCTTTCTGGGGGGTATTGCACAAAACTAGGATACATAAATCCAGGATAATTGAGTAAGTGCGGTTTGGACTATTCTGCTCGGCGGTATCCCGGCTTAATCGGTTGCACGATTGCCAAGCCAGGATAAATAGGCGCGGCTAAATCACGTCAGGTGAAGCTAGCTGGGATAAGCGGCTTGAATAGACCTCGCGATCGCTCACAGAATCACCGATCGGAACACGGCGTTTCATACGTCACGGCCGCTAAACAGCTCCTTATTGGATACCCGACCCAAGCCCGACGGGACCCGAGGGGACCCGACGGTACCCGACGGGACCCGACGGTACCCGACGGGTCGGGTTCGGACTCGGTGACGTCTGCGCGATTTGAAATTTGAAATGTAAAACAGCTTATTCTGCATGGTAGCCAATGGGCTGTTTCACATGTTGCAAAGGTTCGATTGTGTGATTAAAATACATTTTATACATATGACATAAGCGTTGCGCTCATCTGTTTGTTGACATTTCCAAATGCGCTGCAGTTGCGTAATAAAGGCGGACTTTCATAAACACAAACGTAAATGTGTCATAGTATGAAAAAATATAGACTTTGACTGTGTTGGCCTGAGTAATAACACTTGGATCAATATAAAAAACAGCCAACAGATTTAAATGAAATGAGAAATGACTATATACGTATTATTTTAATTCGGGATCATTAAAATGATGCAACATACTTAGAAAGACCATGCACATGCTGTAAAACACATTAATTCCTCACAGGATTGACGGTGTAAATACAGGTGTATCACTAGGATTAATCTTAGCCTGGCTGTTAGCCTGGTCGGGAGCAGGCTAGCTGCGGAGAATAAATCACCATGGTAACTTAGCCGGGATAAGTGTGAGCCGCTTTCATGCAACCGACTTGAGGCTAAATTTAGCCAGGATAACCTAAATCCGTAAACATATCCCGGCTTAATCCCTTATCCTACTTTTGTGCAATGCCCCCCTGATCATTTCTGTGTGTTCTTTGACTTACAGATCACTCCAAATGGTCAGTTAACCTCTGTCTGTTAAGAGAAGGTACATAAATGAGAATACCAGTGCAAAGTTTATGGAGGCTATAAGGTGTCAGTTCTGGTCCTGTTGGATCTCAGTGCTGCATGTGACACTGTGGATCGCAGTGTATTGATGAACAGGTTGTGACGACCTTAAAAGTGGCGCGTTGACACCGACGTCAGTAGCGGTATCCTGAGCACGACTGTACTAGCCTAGAACTCTAGACACCCCCTAGCGGCAGCAAATTTATTTGGCAGCTAGTGTAGTCTAGCAATAGCCTGGCAAGCCAGACCTACATCAGAAAGATGTAAGGTCTGGCGTAGCTCCATTGGCAGTGTGGGCGGGATAAACGGTTGTCTTTCAAGTTCCCTCTGCACGCAATAGGATAGCGCTACAACCAATCAGAGCAACGAAGAAGGTGACGTAGTCAGAGCGACGGCTCTGACTACGTAATTAATCAAAACTCAGAATAAATATTTATTTTCGAGGAAAGACTTCAGTGCCGTTCTTTGTTTACCTAACACGGAACCGTCGCAACTCTGTCGTTATTAGGTAACCCGGCTTTCGACTCCGCCCCTCACGCTGTGATTGGTCAGACATACAAGACATACTTGGTGTTTCCAGCACCAAAAAGCGGACGGAGCTTTGCTAGACTACACTAGCTGCCAAATAAATTTGCTGCCGCTAGGGGGTGTCTAGAGTTCTAGGCTAGTCTAGCAAAGCTCCGTCCGCTTTTTGGTGCTGGAAACACCAAGTATGTCTTGTATGTCTGACCAATCACAGCGTGAGGGGCGGAGTCGAAAGCCGGGTTACCTAATAACGACAGAGTTGCGACGGTTCCGTGTTAGGTAAACAACGGCTGCTGCTGCTGGCGAACGGCTGTCTCTCCACTCGGCTTTGGCCGCGACTCTTCAAGACTTTAAGTTAACATTTTATTTGAGAAAAGAACAAAGAACGGCACTGAAGTCTTTCCTCGAAAATAAATATTTATTCTGAGTTTTGATTAATTACGTAGTCAGAGCCGTCGCTCTGACTACGTCACCTTCTTCGTTGCTCTGATTGGTTGTAGCGCTATCCTATTGCGTGCAGAGGGAACTTGAAAGACAACCGTTTATCCCGCCCACACTGCCAATGGAGCTGAGCCAGACCTTACATCTTTCTGATGTAGGTCTGGCTTGCCAGGCTACGACTACCAGAAGCAGAAATAAACCGCACGCACATGCGCACACACACCCACAGTGTGACGACCCTACAATGGCGTGTTGACACGGACGTCAGGAGCGGAAGACGACCGGAAGTCGTCGCCTACGTCAGCCTCACCGGAGGAAGAGGACGGCATCGTAAAGGGTTGTAAATGTCGTAAATAAGGACACAGTACTGACGGTATTCTTCGATATAGAGAAGGCGTATGATATGGTCTGGAGAGAGGGACTCCTAATAGGGGTTATGCGCAACATACTTCCGCATTCTGCTAAACAAGTCTCATCACATCCGGTTCAGGTCCACTGTACCGCGCTCGCATTATGTTATTTATTAATCCGCACTTCCAGACCGTCACCGGGGCTTCTGAGTAATATGTCCGAGGAGAGCAGCCCTCTCCCGGACTCACGCTAGCTTTTATCGCTGTTTTTTTTAAAATTGTATTTATTAATCCACACTTCCAGGCCGTCACCGGGGCTTCAGAGTAATGTGTGTCCGAAGACAGTAGCCCTCTCCTGGACACAGACGCTAGCTTTAACCGCTGTTTATTTTTATTTATTTTTTTAATCCGCACTTCCAGACCGTCACCGGGACTTCAGAGTAATGTGTCCGAGGAGAGCAGCCCTCTCCCAGACACAAGCTAGCTTTTAACCGCTGTTTAAAAAAAAAAAAAGTATTTATTAATCCGCACTTCCAGACCGTCACCGGGGCTTCAGAGTAACGTGTCCGAGGAGAGCAGCCCTCTCCCGGACTCACTCGATTGCTTTTACCGCTGTTTTTTTTTTTTTTTTTTTTTCCATCCATCTTTTCTTCTCACTAACATTCAGATGTTAAAACCAAATAAAACGCCAACAGTAAAAAGGGCTAACTAGGCCAAGTCAATAGCTGTCGCCATCAGTTCCTACCGCTGCTACCGGCTTTAACGACAAGCGGAAGTCAGGAGACCAGTTTTCCGGTTTGGTCACGTGACGCTCGGCATAAAGCCCATTAAACTCAGGCAGATGGGTATAAAGGGTAGAATGTTTCAGTGGGTCAAGGATTTCCTATCAGGCAGGAGAATCACGGTCAAAATTAATGAAGAGCTCAGCAGTGAATATACTGTGGAAAACGGCACTCCGCAAGGAAGCATTATCAGCCCGATATTGTTCCTGATCATGATTAATGATGTCTTTAAAGAGGTGCAGGAATCTGTCCATGTTGCTTTGTTTGCAGATGATGGTGCAATGTGGATGAGGGGGAGAAATGTTGACTTCAGTGTGCGTAAAATGCAGCAGGCAGTAGACCATGTCCAAGCGTGGGCCCTTGAATGGGGATTTAGGATATCCATTGACAAAACTAAAACCTTGTTTTTTACCAGAAGGAACATTCCCATGGGTTTGAAGCTGAAGTTATCAGGCGCTGAGCTAGAGAGAGTAAACTGTTTTAAATATCTAGGCCTGTGGTTTGATAAGAGGTTAACCTGGTCTGTTCACATGCAAAAAATGATTGAGAAATGCCAAAAGGTACTGAATGTCATGCGCTGTCTGAAAGGGGTGGACTGGGGAGCCAACAGGTCAGCGTTGAGAACGATATATATCAGCCTTATTAGGTCTGTATTTGATTATGGATGTGTGGCTTACAGATCTGCTTCTAAGACGCTCCTGGCAAAACTGGATGTTATTCAGCATAAAGCATTAAGACTGTGTTGTGGAGCAATGAAGTCGACTCCTGTTAATGCTTTACAGGTAGAGATGGGGGAAATGCCACTGCATATAAGGAGAGATCAGCTGGCCTTGGTATATTGGGCTAACCTCAGAGGGCAAAGGGAAGGCCACATCAGTCTACCTGTGTTAACCCACTGCCAGGAGAACGATAAAGCAGGTAGAAGCTTTGGGTGGGTGGTTCCTCAAAAGGCAGAGGCCCTGGGCCTACAGGCACTTACTCTGTGTCCAGCTGTCACATACCCAGTTGTTCCACCATGGCTGTTAAAGGAGCCTGTAATAGATTTAGTGCTTTTAGAGTTGAAGAAGCAGGAGGAGTTCAGCAAAGAAATGGTGGAGGGCCATATCAGAGCTCAGTACAAGGATAAAATTGTATTTTTTACGGACGCTTCAAAGTCACCCGATGGGAAAGTGGGTGTGGCATTTGTAGTACCAGAGCTTAAGATGTGCAAAAAAGAAAGGCTGAGCAATGATCTTGCAGTATACACCGCAGAATTAGTAGCCATCCTCACAGCTCTGACCTGGATAGAGGGGAATAGACCAAGGAGTGGAGTGCTAATTGCCTCAGACTCTGCTTCTGCACTGATGAGTATCCAGAGTACCATATCAGAGTCCAGACAGGATATTGTTTTAGAAATTGCACAGCTGGTAAATGGAATTATAAGCTCAGGCACCGATATCAGCTTCCTATGGGTACCAGCACACTTTGGGATACGAGGGAACGAGTTGGCTGATAAGTATGCAAAGAAAGCATGTGTGACCCCTGAGGTCACCTTAGAAGTAGCCCATAGCAAGTCAGAGATTAAATCACTTGTCAAGACAAAGTCCAGGGAGATCTGGCAGAGTGGAGTGGTGCAGCTACTGGGAGAAAGTACTTTGCCATCCATGGGGTGGTTGGTCATGCTAGACCAACAGCAAGACGCACCAAAGAGGAGGACATCATATCTAGGATGAGGTTTGGGCATTCTGGTCTGAACAGTACGCTATTTGTTTTTAAGAAGCATGATGATGGAAAGTGTAGTGTATGTGGTGCTACTGAGACCGTGGAGCATGTAATAGAGCAATGTGTCAGGTTTGACCAGGAGAGGCAGCACCTCATCCTAGGATTAGAGTCAGAAAGCGTGCAGCTAAACATTAAAACAATTCTGCAGAAAAGCTCAAGTGAGATGTGCTTTAAGTACCTTTTTCATTATCTAGAAGCCACAGGACTGATCAGAAGGATATAATTTATTCTCTCTCTCTCTCTCTCTCTCTCTCTCTCTCTCTCTCCCTTTCTTTCTTTTGACATGTTTTATTTTTATTTTTATTTTTTTTTATTTTTATATATATATATATATATATATATATATATATATTTTAAATATTTTTATATTTTTATTTAGCTGAGATTGTTTAGTTTTCGTTCAGACTCACACTCCATTTCAGTAGGTGGCGGTAATGCTTCCAAAAAGTTGTTTGCCAACCGCCAACAAAAAAATAAGAAGAAGAAGAAGAAGAAGAAGAAGAAGTAAATAAGGACGAGAGGGGGAAAGTTGAATGAACAGTAAGGAACCGGAGCAATCGGTGCGTGTCGCCAGTGAAAGTCCGCGTAGTAACGATACGCTCTTTGCTCGTCATCGCTCCACGGATACCTTTTTCAACAACCGGCATCCTCCTTTTCATCTCCTGCACACTGTTTTGAACCGGAGAATCAGCGGCCAATTACATCCCCTCATCCAAACCCGACGACAATACCGGACTGACTGACGGTGAGTACCGACCGACAGTGGCGTAGCAACCTTATGATTGCCCCGGGACAGAGAATATTGTTGGGCCCCCCGCGATTGTTGAGGGCGGGGGGGGGGGTGCTGCTACGCGATTGTTGCCCCCCCCCCCCCCCCCGCGCCTTTTTTGTTTGATGAACAGTGAGGAACTGAACGAACTGATTTATTTTTGAAGAACTGAATGACCTCATTTTGTTTTTGAAAAATCGAACAAAACTTTATTCTTACGAAAGAAAAACCCGGGGTTCCCAAGTTGCAAAAACTCATTTCAGGGAGCTTCCGACCGTGCCCCCCCCCCCCCCCCCTCCCCCAGTCAACCCAACCCAAACCTACTCCCACCTCGCCCCACCACACACACACACACACACACACACACACACACACACACACACACACACACACACACACACACGAGAGATGTATAAAGATCCCCCTGCTAATTGTTGTATACAGGGGTTGGGGGGGATCAGAAAATTTTGAATTTGGTTGATGTGATTTCCTGTTTTCTGGTGCATTTTGGGGATGGCCTGTACCTAAATTCAATCAGATTCATAGCCTACATCCTGATTTGCTGATATTGAGGGGGTGACTTCATGCAAAGGCTTGGGATTCAGGGCCCCCTGACCCCTTGGGGTCTAGTCATGTATCGGCTTAGTCAGTACAGGTTACAAAAAAGTACAACACTAATACACGTTTTTAAACTCACCTCAACATGCCTTTTGCATCATTTAAACCACCATAGGAAATGTTGAAGCCACTGTTGCAAACAGCGCACCGTGCCAGACTATCATTATTTCTAACTAGGGCCCGACCGATATTGATTTTGGAGGGCCGATGCCGATGCCGATTCTTTTCAGAGAAAAATTCCGATTGCGATTAAATCGGCCGATTATTAAAAAAGAGAAGAAAAAAGAAAGCTAGGGTTGGGGGCTAAATAAAGAAATCATATTACTCCAAGCTGCGCTTCACTGCGGAGTGCAGGGAACGGTTGGCGCCAGGCTAGGACTGGCCATCTGTACGACCGGGCAAATGCCCAATGGGCCGACTATTTTGATTAGTGCCCCCCCCAAGTGCACACAGTTTTGTGCCGTGATATTATATATATCGTATATATTATATTATATAGATATTTATCTCGCGTCTCTACGTTGACTTTGTATTGAATCGTGTCGCGCCGTCGCGTTTGGTGTGAACACACAAGGCCTCTTGTGTGCATGGGTGACATGAGCGCGCAGCTGCCTGAGTGAGCGTGCTTTCATATTGTACCGTAAAATTCATTATCCTCTTTTTGTCTCAGGCTAAAGTTGTTAGTTAGGAAGGCAAGGTTAGCTTAACCCTGTAAGACCCAAATATAGAAAAACCTGAACAAATTTTTTTTAACCTCTCAGATGTTGTTGTAGGAGGCATTTGATGCAGAAATTAAAGAGTTTAAAAAAAATAAATGTTTATGTAAGTTTTTAGAGAAATGTTGTAATATTGCAACATTGGGCTTAGTTGGGAGCAGAATTTCTCTATTGGTACTCACGTTGTCTGAACAATTCAGAACAACTAAGGGTTCATTTGCAGGGTTGATTGCTTACTTAGCCCCATAAAGGTATATAACATTATTTAATCACAGTCATATTTTTATGAAGTCATTTATTAAAAATATGAAAAATATTAAACAAGATAAAACTCTTGCTTTTTTCCCCCTCTTTTTTTCTTTTCATGACTGACTTTCATTGGTGGTGAAAGTCCCAAAAACAGTCCCTGTCGTCTGAAAAGCAAAGGCGAACGTCACACTTTCTGCATTGCCTGTTGGTGTATCCTTTATTGCAGTGTCTGCAGTGTCCTCTCCCTGTCTTCCTTGGGAAATGGGCAACTAGGTCCTTGCGTACATCCAATGGGAGGTGTGCACATCTCTTGGATGGCCTCTTCTGAGCATTCAGAGGGCTTCCTGATGTCACTGTCTGTGTTGCTGGGCTCCCTTTGCCTGAAGATGGCCGTCCTCTCTTTGGAGTTTGAAGTGGTGCGTTTACCAGGATGAGAGAGGATGCTAGCTGTGCCTGAAACTGTCTCCTGTTCATTGTCTCTTTGCTAGACATCTTGAGCGCTTTACAGTCCCGCTTGTAGAGCAGCCAGGCATTGACCACAGCGAGGATGATGGTGTGCCAGAAGATGTACATGCACCAGCGACGGGATTTGATGGGGAACTTATACTTGGCTATAAATGAGTCCAACAAATCCACACCTCCCATGTACTTGTTGTAGGCACCAACAATGTAAGGCCTCTAAACTTCAATGTAGGTTCTGTGGGCTTTGTCCCAGCATTGAATCTTCTGCAAAGGTTCAGGTCCAGCAAAGGATGACACAAGTGTGACGGCCTTGTTGTCATACCATTTGACAGCACAGATGTTGTGATTCCCCTCCACTCTGACGTCATAGCTTCCTCTCCCCTTTTTCTTCAAGCTCTTCTCGTCTTCAAGGTTACAGTTGGGTAGGCGCACCTGCCTGGCTGTTCCCACGTAATTCTTTGTCCACTTCTTGACAGACATCTTCATCTGAGTCTTCATCACTCTCATCAGTATCATCAAGTTCCATCTCAACCTCACTCTCTCCATTTTGGACCATGTCAATCACATCCTGCACACTGTATCGCGGCTCTCTCCTTGCTGGTGGCATTCTGAAAATAAAATATCAATTAATTGACATATATATATATATATATATATATATATATGTGTCATATACACTTGTGGTGAACCCAAAAAGCGGTGTTGGTGTGTTTTGTCTTTTAAAACGACTGAAAGTGTGTTCAGTGTTTATTTTGTTTTTATATATATATATATATATATATATATATATATATATATATATATATATATATATATATATATATATATATATATATATATATATATATATATATATATACACATACACAGTAGCGTGCGGTGAGCCTCAATTTCAGTGGGGCGAAGTACCCGTGTGGCCGACCACGCCCACAATATGTTTTTTAATGTGTATTTTTGAGCTACATTAATAGATGCTAACTAAACTAATTATGAACAAAAATACCGAACGTGCTTTGAAGCTTTGAACGTGTCAGCCGCAACACATGCATGATGTCGGGCGAATTAGTATGTGCAATGTAGGGCTGAAACGATTCCTCGAGTAATTCGAGTACCTCGAATACAAAAAATGGTCCGAGGATTTTTTTCTGCCTCGAGGAATCGTTAGTTTAATAGAGCGCAACAGTGCGGTGCCGGAAGTAAAAATCCCATTCATTTTTCCCGTCGAGATTTTGATTAAAAGCCATTACGTCGTAACCATACAATGTATACTTACAACCGGCCGTTTTATTGTGCAATGATAGGATAGGCAACTTTAGTAACCAACAACTAAAGGAAGGTTTCAAGAAAACAAGTTTTATTCGCGATGTCATTTAGAAGGACTGCATTACCCACAATCCTAAAGTGTAACACGACGTCTTTGATTGGTGGAGCTCGCTGTTACCATGGAAACGTTTACCTACGAAAGTCAAGTCGTCGATTACTGCTACCACTGAACTCGATCGTTTACCACACAGAGCAACCATGATTTCCCTTAGACTCATGGAAAGTTAGAGTTGTTGTTAGAGCTGTAGATGAAATGAGCTGTACATATTGAAAAATATGTTGATATAGAATATACGATGATATATGATTAAAAACAAAATAAAAATATATGATATAGCAGTGTTGTATAGTAATTTGGGTAGTATAAAGCCTAGGAATACATAATGTTGAATGAATACGTAACTAAAATCACATGTATTAAAAACGAGAAACGTTATTACCTTATATAACCCATTATATAACACCCTGTCTTAGCCGACACACATTTGGAATCGGCATTGTTGGACGCGCGAGCGGTGATTGCAGTCAGGACTGTACCATGTCGATGACAACACTATACACTATGAAACACTATACGTACACACACAATATATGACACAACTTTTATTAAAAATATAAACACTATAATAATTACAAAGGTGCAAGAAGCACGCTAAACTATCGGGTTGGAAGTTGTCGGAAAGGGTTCGCAATGGTTTATGGGATGAGTTCACTTGTTCACAAAATAATGTACACAGTCTTGTACCTTTGCCTTTTCTTCCGTTTTCCAAATTCTTTTTATGCCCGAATCAAACATAATATGGTCACGACTACCATTGGCTTATTGGTTAAAGGCTTAATACTATTTTTATAAGGATTCTACGAAAAGTGGACGAGATAAATGCATGGGACATTTACTTCCGGCACCGTTGCTGTTAAAAAAGGGGCGGTCACTGTTACGCTCTATTGAGCGGAGGACCGGAGACAAGGTAATATTAACGTAGCAAATCAGTTTGATCAACGTTAATGTATTTTACGAACATAAACGCCTGCCTTGCAGAGGGCTAGGTTTTTGTTAATTATGACTGACTACTGTCAAGTTTGTGGTTAGTTTATTACGAGCGTGACGACATGACTTCATAGAGGGTTGATTTAAAATTTAAAAGGACAGCGCTGATGAGTCTAGATGGAAATAAAAACATAATAAAGTTAATTAAGCAGTTGTAAAATTTAGCCAACTACTACGTAGTAGCTGGTCACAGTGTGTCTCACTCTATTGATTATGTGTGTGGTTATTGTGTTCCAATACAGTAGTTGTCTTAATTGTACACTGCAAAAAGACACTGCAAAATAAATGCCTTACGTTTTTGATAACTTGAAAGTAATGTAATTTTATTTATTTTTGATATCTTGAAAGTAATTTTATTTTATTTATTTTTGTTATCTTGAAAGTAATTTTATTTTATTTGTGTTTTACTTATTCTTATTTATGTTAGCAGTTGCCTCTTTGGTAATGTTTCAAGACCAGAAAATACTTGCTAAATAAAAACCGTTGATTCTAAAAAAGGAAACCAATTGGTCATTCATTATTAAGTGAAATATGTTATTTTCTCTTGTGTATTCATAATTGCTCTTTAACCAAGCAAAAATACGTTTTATCCGATTACTCGATTAATCGATGTAATTTTCAGTAGAGTACTCGATTACTAAAATATTCGATAGCTGCAGCCCTAGTGCAATGGAAACACCAACCAGGTCTGGAATCATCTTTAGCTCGAGCTGTATAATACAGTAACGAAGTGTATAGACCCCTTCGAGTGCAACGTCACAGAAATATGCGCACGCGTCTTGGGGTCAGAAAAACACCTACTCACATAGACTTCCACTAACGAAGTCCAAACAAAAAGTCTAAAATGCCGACCTGTAGCGCTGTTGGATGTGAAAATAGGACCAGCAGTGGCGTTGACCAGATTAGGACATTGTCCACTGGTTTAAGAATAAATGAATAAATAAACTTACCCCGCCATGCAGGTGCAGTTAGCCGTGTGAATGTTGTAGATCACCCATGCCTTGGCTTGTACAACGATCTAGGTTTATCTATAGGTAAGAGTGAATAGCTGGCCACTGGATATCTGCCATACTGTCATCTACCCAATCTTTAATGGAAGCTGGGTCTGGCAAACTATCGCCGTCAGCCAATACCAATTTGTTGAGATATTGTTCCCGGTCCTTAATCGGCAACGAGAGAGCATATTCGGAAATATTCTGAGGAGAATCGTTGACAGCCATGTACTTCACTTTGTTTTCTGACCCCATTAGGCGCGAAAAGACGTGTGCGCACTCTCGTGGCTTGGAATGTTTACAAACAATGAAAGGGTCTATTGGCGGAGTAATTCTAGTTGACCATGGGGCGGATAAGTTGACGACCATATAGGACTCTATTAGCGCGGGCTGAAATCCCTATTGCAGCCTGCAGGGTTACGTGATGAACATACGGAGGAGCGCGACCGTTGAGTTGAACCGCCCCAACATTGAAAGATTACGCTCACGTAGAATTGCCACAATCCAAAACTTGATGTCAACGTACCAAAAATAGTGTAAAGGTCTACAGAAACTAGATAGTTAATGTGATGCAAATATTATTAGAAATAGATTCATGGAGCTGGAGCAAGGATTTTTGGAGGAACTATTTTTTTGGGAGCCTGCTCTTGCAAGTAGGTGGTTCGTCGCCCCACCTGCCCACATGAGCCGCACGCTACTGTATATATATATTGTAGTACATAACTTGAAGGAATAGATAGGGTGGTGGACCAAGTGCTCAGGGTAGAAATGTTTTCCAGGCAGACAGCATCTGCTAAATGCCCTGAATGTAAATGTAAATGGCTTAGCCTAGGCTCTCTACTTTATCATGCTAAATGAAACATGCACCCCAATCACCACCAATTATCATACTAAAAGGAAAACATGCATACCCCCCTTACATCCACACCCCACATTCAGGAACATTTTCACCTTTCCCCAGAACTGAATTGTCTGTTGATATCCTCTTTGTGAACAAAGTCATGGAATTTTAGGTCAGGCTGATCAAATTAACTACATTTTTTAGAGATAAAACGTTTAAATCAGTCAAATTTAACCAAAACACAACACAAGGGTAGAATGTATATTATCCATGTATAAAGAAAATACTCTGTTTCAGGCGGTGGTGTAGTGGAGGGAATACAACCTGTTTGAGCCCAGTGCAACAAGCCAGCTATTTTGACTACCACATTCACCCAGCAGTGTTTCCCCTAGAAATTTTTCCAGCAGTGGTGCTGTTACGTAACGGAGGCAAGCCGCACGCGGCGGCGCGCAGGGGTCTGGGGGCATTCACCTCCGGAAGATTTTTTTTTTTTAATAACCCCTTAAACCATAACTTCTGGCAAGTTTTGTGGATAGAAATGGACATTTTGAGACAAATATGATATACCATCAACAGATTTAATATTGGAGCACGTACCTTGAACTGGTCAGAAACAGAAATCTTGATTTTATAATTTTAGACAGGATTACTCATGTTTTTCTTTTGTGTTAATTTTAAGCTTTTATTTACATTATTGGTAGAAATTGATTGGGGCAAAAAATATTGAAAATGTTGTCTTAAAGGGGAAATGAACCCAAAAACAACACTATGCTCCAACACTATATTTCATCACATGAATAACGTTGATTGTGCTGCCATCAAATGTACTCCATATAAAAAAGAAAAGAATTTAACGGCTACAGTAACGGTGATTTGACGCGTCATCAAATCACCGGAAGAAAAATGCAGGACTACAAGTTATGAACGTTCTGAATGTGAATCTTCAGGAGAGCAGCCCTCTCGGACACACACACACACAGGGGTTGAAATAAGGCTGTTTTACTCGCCAAATGCGAGTAATTTTTGTATTCGTCGAGTAATTTATGAAGACCACTCGCCACTCTGGCGAGTAATCTAAGAATTCGCCGCGATTGCCGCGGACCCGCCAGCAACGGACCCACTAGCCGCGGACCCGACCGCGCAGCACCCACCGCCGTCTACAATCGCTGTTACCGCTGTTTTATTATCATCCGCACTCCCACACCGTCACCGGGGCTTCATAGTAATGTGTCCGAATAGAGCAGCCCTCTTGGACACACACATGCTGTTACCGCTGTAACATGCTGTTAACAGCGATTGTAGACGGCGGTGGGTGCTGCGCGGTCGGGTCCGCGGCTAGTGGGTCCGTTGCTGGCGGGTCCGCGGCAATCGCGGCGAATTCTTAGATTACTCGCCAGAGTGGCGAGTGGTCTTCATAAATTACTCGACAAATACAAAAATTACTCGCATTTGGCGAGTAAAACAGCCTTATTTCAACCCCTGTGTGTGTGTGTGTGTCCGAGAGGGCTGCTCTCCTGAAGATTCACATTCAGAACGTTCATAACTTGTAGTCCTGCATTTTTCTTCCGGTGATTTGATGACGCGTCAAATCACCGTTACTGTAGCCGTTAAATTATTTTCTTTTTTATATGGAGTTAGTACATTTGATGGCAGCACAATCAACTTTATTCATGTGATGAAATAGTGTTGGAGCATAGTGTTGTTTTTGGGTTCATTTCCCCTTTAACGCTTGGCAATTTCAAGATGACGTTGTAGTTGTGCTAAATACCGATCATGTGAAGATTTTTGCAGTGGCGCTGATTTTCCAGCAGTGGCGCTGCGCCACTGCTGAATACATAGTAGGGGAAACACTGCCCAGTGTTGTATATTTGCAACAATTATATAACAAGCTCTAAATGAAATTTGATGCATCTATTCCACAATAACTACATATGTACATGCTCTAGACATTGTAACAAAAAAAATATAAAAGACATTTTACTTACTTGAATCTGATGAATCCAGAAGAGATATTGTTCGAAGGAAACCTTGAGAGGTTGTGTGAGTTCATGGCCAAAAAGTGTGGCTTATAAACAAATGTACGATCCAATAGCATTGTGAGACTGAACAATAGGACCCAATGACTATGTAAATGTGGTAAAAAAAATAAGATAAAATATAATAGATTGTTTTTTAGGATGGTTAAAGGTAACGTTGTAATTTTACAACAAGGGGTCTTACAGGGTTAACTGTATTTGGAGGGTAGTGGGGGGTTAGCTGAGAGGATGAATAGCGCAATTACATTTCTAGTAAAAAAATAATAATAATCGGCATTGATCGGCAACTTTTCGGCCGATGTTGATTATTTTCAAAAAGGCTATAATCGGCCGATGAATCGGTCGGGCCCTTTTTCTAACTGAAATTATACAGGGATAAACCTTAGTGTAGTCTGAAGTAAAATTAGTTCTATATTTTCGCTTTTTAGGGCGCTCTGCGTTTGCCATGACGCTTCAGCTCTGGGAGACAGACTGCAGTATTCCTGAGTGCGCGATACATTCGAGTGGAATGCTGTGTTAATCGGCGACTCGTCAGCTGTCAGTAAGAGCGGCCAATCACAGGGTTCCATTCACACTCTGTCACACACGCAGTGCGTATCTCTCTGTGCTCTCTCGCGCTTCTCTTTCTTCATAGACATGGAAACAAGTCTTTCTCGCTGGCTTGGTCGGATTTCCGGGAGGTTGTATATGATTTGCTTGCATCAAGGAGACGCTATTAATTTGCGGGAGACTCCCGGAACTTCCAGGTGTCTGAAAACCTATGTTGTGGTCTGTTTTTTCGTCACAATAGTTATATAGTGCAGTTTGTATGCGCATTTTTTTAATATTAATTAATTCAGTTTTAAATATTACAGTATAATATATATATATTTAATAATCTCTCTCTCCTAGGAGTGAAATCCCAGCGGACACAGCGCAGGTATTACCCTGTCCCCAGTGTCAGTACTCCTGAATGTTTTACTGTTTACCTGATTTGATCACATTCTAAATGCCTAGTTGACCAATTAGATTGCTATTGGAACTACCTATTGTATAATTGTCAACATCCCAACTCCAGGTACACCGGCGTCTTCACACAATAGAGAGAATGTACTGCTGTGGAAAGTGTGGGGAAACTTTTAATAAATCTGGTGATCTGAAGAAACACCAGCGCATCCATACAGGAGAGAAACTATACCACTGTCAGCAGTGTGGGAAGACTTTTAGTCACTCTCATAATCTGAAGAGTCACCAGCGCATCCATACAGGAGAAAAACCATACCACTGTCAGCAGTGTGGGAAGACTTTTAGTCACTCTGATAATCTGAAGAGTCACCAGCGCATCCATACAGGAGAGAAACCGTACCACTGTCAGCAGTGTGGAAAAACCTTTAGTCGGTCTAGTTTTCTGAAGATTCACCAGCGCATCCATACAGGAGAGAAACCGTACCACTGTCAGCAGTGTGGGAAGACTTTTAGTCAATCTAATAATCTGAAGATTCACCAGCGCATCCATACAGGAGAGAAACCGTACCACTGTCAGCAGTGTGGGGAGACCTTTACAAGATCTGGTTGTCTGAAGATTCACCAGCGCATCCATACAGGAGAGAAACCGTACCACTGTCAGCAGTGTGGAAAAACCTTTAGTCGGTCTAGTTTTCTGAAGATTCACCAGCGCATCCATACAGGAGAGAAACCGTACCAATGTCAGCAGTGTGGCAAGACTTTCAATGATCCAGGTAATTTGAAGGTACGTCAGCACATTGATTCACATGATGCAACATAATTGCCATTTATGTTTATGGCTAAATGAGGTTATGGCGCATCAGATCTTCCCATCGCAGCTCAACGCTGTCCGCCACCATCATTTTAAGAGATCTGTTTTACCCTTTAACTAGGGATGCAGGATAATGTTTTACAATGAAGGGGGAAAAATCTAAAGCCTATTCTAAGCTAACAACGGTGCGGGCCCTTTAAGGGATCAGATAAAAAATGAGGAGTAAATAAAGAGATATAAACTGAATTAAACTGAGTAGATTTATTCTTAATCAATACTAATCAAAGTCAACGAGTAAAAGCATATAATAACAAATACACCGCGGGTGTCGCAAAGAGCTTCGCCTCCTGAGAAGTTCCGCTGATTGTGAGCCCCGAGTCTCGGGTCCCTTGGGGACTATATAGATTAAAAGATGCATTTGGTGTCTGGCTGTCGTCACGAGGGGTTGCAGTGATATTTTATGTTTTGCAGCTGCTTTGTTATCAGAGTTGGTTGGCAGTTTTAGTGGCCCTTTCGTGGGGAGGATGGCAACTGTACCCATTGGCCTTGCCTCCCTTGCAGTCTATGTGTGAGTCTTTGTTAGGCTGCTCGGCGTCTCTGAACTCATTGCACGTTGTTTAGCTTCGCACCTGGTTTCCGTCAAGGATCGCTTATCGCTAACTATAGTGTCGCTATATCAGGGTACGTGGAGTGTCTTCCTGCAAGAGCATGGATTGCACCTATAAACTATCGAACTGTGACGGATAGTTCACGTGAGAGTGGTTACTATGAGGGGGGGGGAGGCGTCTAGCAAGAGGGTATTGTAAACATCTATAAACCATCACACTGTGACTGGCTCTTCTTGTGAAGGGATTTCTGTGAGGGGAGGGGGAGGGAGCAGTGATAAGCGATGTTTACTATGCCTGTGTTCTTTCTGGCCTTTACTATTGCGGGACCCTTTAACATAGCATTCTTAATATTTCAATATATGGGACTCTTTAGCATAGCATTCTTAATATTTCAATAACAAGTGGATAACCGATGATTACCTCAATGCCGATAACCAGTTAGTAATCTGTAGTTTGTTACCAACCAACTGACATCACTAATAATTGTAAACACAAGTTGCAGTGGACACTGCAGGTGACTTTTAAGATTTGTTGTGGTAAATCTAGTAGACTTTGTCCCTCCTCTTGGAATCCCAGCTGAACATATATTTCAAAAAGGCTGTAATTTAATTATCGGAATAAAGCATAATTTCTGCATATTTCCCGTTATCGTCCGATAATTTATCACTGCGGTTGTCAAAGTGGAGTCCGGGGACCCCTGGGGGTCCGTGGCATGTGGCCAAGTGGTCCTGAAAATAATTTATAAAACTCCTACATAATTGAAAAAAAAAAAAAAAAAGTAAAACAACCGTACCTTTTTGAGATAATTGCCACAGTGTCTTTTTAATTGCCACAGTGTCTTCACTCAAGAAAACTGAATTTAGCCAGTAGGCGGAGCACAAGAATTACAATGCATGTTAATGCATTTCCTGGCAAGTAGTACAAGAACAATATATTTTTTCGGATTCATGGTCATTGAGTTGGATTCAGGATGCAAAATATAACAATGGTAGGGGGTCCTTGTAAACATGTATCCATTGTATGGGTTCCTGGCTTGAAAAAGATTGAGAACCCCTGATTTATTGGACCTGATATTTGTCATGCATCCATACTTTTACCTGAGATGATCACATTCTAAATGCCTAGTTGACCAATCAGATTGCTTAATTGGAATTACCCATTGTATAATTGTTGTCCCTACTCCAGGTACACCAGCGCATCCATACGGGAGAGAAACCGTACCACTGTCAGCAGTGTGGGCAAAATTTTGGTCGCTCTGAAAATTTGACGGTTCACCAGCGCATCCATACAAGAGAGAGACCGTACCACTGTCAGCAGTGTGGGAAGACCTTTACAACATCTGGTTCTCTGAAGCTTCACCAGCGCATCCATACAGGAGAGAAACCGTACCACTGTCAGCAGTGTGGGCAAACTTTTGGTCGCTCTGAAAATTTGACGGTTCACCAGCGCATCCATACAGGAGAGAGACCGTACCACTGTCAGCAGTGTGGGAAGACCTTTACAACATCTGGTTCTCTGAAGATTCACCAGCGCATCCATACAGGAGCGAGACCGTACCACTGTCAGCAGTGTGGGAAGACCTTTACAACATCTAGTTCTCTGAAGATTCACCAGCGCATCCATACAGGAGAGAAACCGTAACACTGTCAGCAGTGTGGCAAGACTTTCAGTGATCCAAGTAATTTTGAGGTAAATCAGCGCATTCGCATCACACGGTCTTCTACCCTACTAGGGTATTATACAATGTAATTGGCGTTTATTGTTGTGGTTTAATGAGGTCAAGGTGCATCAGATGTTAACGTCCTATAGTATATGTCTAACGTCTTATAGCAGCACAAAGCGGTCCGCCACCATCATTTTTCGAGGTCTGTTCTACCTTTAACCTGATGTGATCACATTCTTAATGCCTAGTTGACCAATCAGATTACTTAATTGGAACTACCCATTGTATAATTGTTGACATCCCTACTCCAGGTACACCGACGTCTTCACACAGGAGAGAGAAAATCAACACCCAAACACGTCTTGAAGAAAGAAAATCGTCTCCAAACATCTGTAACGTGGTCCTTACTGTTGTGTCATGAATCCTTCCTGATCTCCAAGTAGTCTATTTCTTCTACTCATTTGTTTTCAGATAGTTTATACTCCATGGCCATGCCATTCACCTTGTTTTCCTCACCCATTGCCTCATCTGCAGGTTATTTCCTCATTAGTCCCTCAGTTTATATACCTGTCCACTTCCTTTTGTTCCCTCACAGATTGTCTTTGCATTGTGCTTCGTTCGATGGCATTCGCTACCTCATTCCCTTGTCATAGATTCTGTTTTGTTTTTTTAAATAAACCGTGTGGATTTTTGCTGGTCATTTTGCCGTGCTTTGGGTTCACCTCTGTTCTTGTTCAGTGAGTGTGACAATATGTAAACTTGTTACACTTACAATTATGGTGTGCACACAAAGTGAAGAAGTAAAACATCTGTTTTTCTAATCTGACATGTAGATGAATGATATTTGCTGTCTGAACGTTAAGTATGTAAAGGTTGAGCTGAGATAACTTTGGTTATTGAGGAATAATGTTTTATTGTTCATATTCAATTGTAAAATGATTGTCAATGTTCACACATCTATGGAAGCATTTTAAGGACAATCAAATGAAAATGCAATAGAGTGGTGCAGGAATGAGTCCTAAAACCCGGAAATCCGTTAGCATTTTGGCACTTCCGGTTCCCCTCATCTCGAAGTCGATGGGTTTTTTGAATGGGTTCTTAGTTAGATACCTGGAATAAGGTACGTGGTTAACACAAGCTAAAGATATGGCCATGTTTTGGTCTACGACATAAAATGGATTCGCAAGAATCACGAGATCACACGGTAATTTGTGGATGTAAAAAGAGAACAACACACAAATAAAATGTTACTTTGCCTGTCCGAAGTTGACTTGCAGTTGCTTTGGTCATTTTGTTCTAGATGTTTGTGCTTTCTGTCCTTGAGTAGACGCTAGTAGACGCTTCGCTCTTCGCTCTTGTGACGAATAAATAACAGCACATATAACAACAGGCTGTAATATCCTCACATAGCCACAAGGGAACAGGAACAAATATATGAGCTGTATTAACCGCACCTGGCCACAAGATGGCGGCACACACATCTCTAAAGGTGTTAACATTTCTTCTGTTGATGTTAAGGACTTGGCTCTTTCTGGGGGGTATTGCACAAAACTAGGATACATAAATCCAGGATAATTGAGTAAGCGCGGCTTGGACTATTCTGCTCGGCGGTATCCCGGCTTAATCGGTTGCACGATTGCCAAGCCAGGATAAATAGGCGCGGCTAAATCACGTCAGGTGAAGCTAGCTGGGATAAGCGGCATGCTTGAATAGACCTCGCGATCGCTCACAGAATCACTGATCGGAACATGGCGTTTCATACGTCACGGCTCCTTATTGGATACCCGACCCAAGCCCGACGGGACCCGAGGGGACCCGACATTACCCGACGGGCCGGGTCGGGTTCGGACTCGGTGACGTCTGCGCGATTTGAAATTTGAAATGTAAAACAGCTTATTATGCATGGTAGCCAATGGGCTGTTTCACATGTTGCAAAGGTTCGATTGTGTGATTAAAATACATTTTATACATATGACATAAGCATGTTGCGCTCATCTGTTTGTTGACATTTCCAAATGCGCTGCAGTTGCGTAATAAAGGCGGACTTTCATAAACACAAACGTAAATGTGTCAGTATGAAAAAATATAGACTTTAACTGTGTTGGCCTGAGTAATAACACTTGGATCAATATAAAAAACAGCCAACAGATTTAAATTAATTGAGAAATGACTATATACGTAATATTTTAATTCGGGATCATTAAAATGATGCAACATACTTAGAAAGACCATGCACATGCTGTAAAACTCATTAATTCCTCACAGGATTGACGGTGTAAATACAGGTGTATCACTAGGATTAATCTTAGCCTGGCTGTTAGCCTGGTCTGGAGCAGGCTAGCTGCGGAGAATAAATCACCATGGTAACTTAGCCAGGATAAGTGTGAGCTGCTTTCATGCAACCGACTTGAGGCTAAATTTAGCCAGGATAACCTAAATCCGTAAACATATCCCGGCTTAATCCCTTATCCTACTTTTGTGCAATGCCCCCCTGATCATTTCTGTGTGTTCTTTGACTTACAGATCACTCCAAATGTTCAGTTAACCTCTGTGTCTGTTAAGAGAAGGTACATACATGAGAATACCAGTGCAAAGTTTATGGAGGCTATAAGGTGTCAGTTCTGGTCCTGTTGGATCTCAGTGCTGCATTTGACACTGTGGATCACAGTATATTGTTGAACAGGTTGGAAACTTGGGCAGGACTTAGCGGAACAGTCCTAGAATGGTTCAGGTCCTACTTGGAAGAGTGTGACGAATAAATAACAGCACATAAAACAACAATCTGTAATATCCTCACATAGCCACAAGGGAACAGGACCAAATATATAAGCTGTATTTACCGCACCTGGCCACAAGATGGCGGCATACATAATACACTAGGAGGCGGGCACACTAGGGGCGGGCGCTCAACACTAGCCAATCAGAGCACATTACACGTCATAGAGGCCACGCCTACCCAGGTACTATCGAGCGCACACAAGCAGGAGAGGGCAGAAACTCTACATGCAGCGTATCTATTAGATATCCAGCTAAGAGTCGCTCCACGTGTTAATTATACAATTCCTCTCCTTTTGCTTCATAGATAACAGACCAAATCCTATAACAAATAAAGTGAGTTAAAAGCGATCCTGTGTCGGTGGCCTTCTTCCTCAAAGAACACAACAACTTGGCGACCCCGACGTGATTCAGAGAGGAGAGGCAACGGACCGGGGGAAGCGGGGCCACGCGGCAGCGCACGTCTCGCCATCTCCGTCACAGGCGCCATCGAAACAGGTAAGCAGAACCTATTGACTATATAGAGGAAGCAAATGGCCAGAAATGAATGATTAATTTTGCTGAAGTTTAGAGTCCTTGGCGTTTCTTATTAATTTTGCTGAAGGTTAGAGTCCTTGGCGTTTCTTATTAATTGTGCTGAAGGTTAGAGTCCTTGGCGCTTTTTATTAATTTTGCTTGAGGTTAAAGTCTTTGGTGTTTTTTTAAGGCTGAAGTCTCCTACTGTGTTAAATTCGGATGTGTAGAAACCTGGGAAACCAGTGGAGTTGTATCAGATGCGATAAGATGTTGACTGGGAACATATTGCTGGCAATATTTCCATCCTCAAAAAACTAAGCTAACTTGCATGAATCATAATACCGTTTGTGTAATTAACCCTGTTATGTGATAATGCTTGCTTTGCTACGGTGCATCTTTGTTTTTTCTGCAAATGTATGATTGTTAATGTGACTGAAGGAATCCTTATAGGAGGGAGATGTTTTATGAGGCTTTGTCTCCCACTAAGAGGAGTGGGGGAAGTGCATGTCTTGTGATGCTTTGTCTCCCACTAAGAGGAGTGGGGGAAGTGCATGTCTTGTGAGGCTTTGTCTCTCACTAAGAGGAGTGGGGGAAGTGCATGTCTTGTGTTTGTCTCCCACTAAGAGGAGTGGGGGAAGTGCATGTCTTGTGAGGCTTTGTCTCCCACTAAGAGGAGTGGGGGAAGTGCATGTCTTGTGAGGCTTTGTCTCCCACTAAGAGGAGTGGGGGAAGTGCATGTCTTATGAGGCTTTGTCTCCCACTAAGAGGAGTGGGGGAAGTGCATGTCTTGTGAGGCTTTGTCTCCCACTAAGAGGAGTGGGGGAAGTGCATGTCTTGTGAGGCTTTGTCTCCCACTAAGAGGAGTGGGGGAAGTGCATGTCTTGGGGGTTATCAGTTTTATGGCCCGATGTGTGGCCAATGTTTAGACTACGAAAGGGGAGAGAAAGAGATGTATTATGTGGCCATGTGTGCATCTTGTGGCCATGTGCTGTTAATACAGCTTATATATTTGGTCTTGTTCCCTTGTGGCTATGTGAGGATATTACAGCCTGTTGTTGTACTGTTTTTTTCGTCACAATAGTTATATAGTGGAGTTCGTATGCGCATTTTTTGAATATTAATTACTTGAATATTACAGTATAATATATATATGTATATATATATATATATATATACATATATATATATATATATATATATATATATATATATATATATATATATATATATATATATATATCTCCTAGGAGTGAAATCCCAGCTGACACAGCGCAGGTATTACCCTGTCCCCAGTGTCAGAGGAGCCATGGTGATCTGTACGGCCGACTGCTGAGGAGTGGAAAAATCCAAGTGGAGACTGGCCTCCTCCCATACATCGCAGCCTCCTCTCAAGAGCCAGTCAGAGCCTCCCCAGAACCCGTCCAAAAGACGAGCCAGATTACAGCAGACGAAGCCAGACGCCACTGTTGTAAGCAGTGCGGAAAAACCTTTCGTCAATCTAGTAGTCTGAAGAGACACCAGCGCATCCATACAGGAGAAAAACTGTACCACTGTCAGCAGTGTGGGAAGACGTTCAGTGATCCAAGTAATTTTGAGGTACATCAGCACATTCACATCACATGGTCTTCTATCCTACCAGGGTACTTTACAATGTAATTGGCATGTATTGTTATGGTTTAATGATATAAGGGTGAGCAGCTCAACCAGTCTGCCACCATCATTTTCAGAGATCTGTTTTACTGTTTACCTGATTTGATCACATTCTAAATGCCTAGTTGACCAATTAGATTGCTATTGGAACTACCTATTGTATAATTGTCAACATCCCAACTCCAGGTACACCGGCGTCTTCACACAGGAGAGAGAATGTACTGCTGTGGAAAGTGTGGGGAAACATTTAATAAATCTGGTGATCTGAAGAAACACCAGCGCATCCATACAGGAGAAAAACTATACCACTGTCAGCAGTGTGGGAAGACTTTTAGTCAATCTAATGATCTGAAGAGACACCAGCGCATCCATACAGGAGAGAAACCGTACCACTGTCAGCAGTGTGGGAAGACTTTTAGTCAATCTATTAATCTGAAGACTCACCAGCGCATCCATACAGGAGAGAAACCGTACCAATGTCAGCAGTGTGGGAAGACTTTTAGTGACTCTGGTTCTCTGAAGAGACACCAGCGCATCCATACAGGAGAAAAGCTATACCACTGTCAGCAGTGTGGGAAGACTTTTAGTCACTCTAATAATCTGAAGAGACACCAGCGCATCCATACAGGAGAGAAACCGTACCAATGTCAGCAGTGTGGAAAAACCTTTAGTCAGTCTAGTTCTCTGAAGATTCACCAGCACATTCATACAGGAGAGAAACCGTACCACTGTAAGCAGTGTGGAAATACCTTTAATCAGTCTAGTTCTCTGAAGATTCACCAGCGCATCCATACAGGAGAGAAACCGTACCAATGTCAACAGTGTGGGAAGACTTTTAGTCAATCTATTAATCTGGATATTCACCAGCGCATCCATACAGGAGAGAAACCGTACCAATGTCAGCAGTGTGGAAAAACCTTTAGTCACTCTGGTTCTCTGAAGATTCACCAGCGCATCCATACAGGAGAGAAACCGTACCAATGTCAGCATTGTGGAAAAACCTTTAGTCTCTCTGGTTCTCTGAAGATTCACCAGCGCATCCATACAGGAGAGAAACCGTACCAATGTCAACAGTGTGGGAAGACTTTTAGTCAATCTATTAATCTGAATATTCACCAGCGCATCCATACAGGAGAGAAACCGTACCACTGTCAGAAGTGTGGGAAGACTTTTAGTGATCCAGATTATTTGAAGGTACGTCAGCACATTGATTCACATCAGTCTTCTATCCTACCAGAGTATGATGCAACATTATAGCCATTTATGTTCATGGCTAAATGAGGTTATGGCGCATCAGATCTTCCCATAGCAGCTCAACGCTGTCCGCCACCATCATTTTAAGAGATCTTTTTTACCCTTTACCTCGGGATGCAGGATAATGTTTTACAACAAGTGGATAACCGATGATTACCTCAATGCCGATAACAAGTTAGTAATCTGTAGTTTGTTACCAACCAACTGACATCACTAATAATTGGAAACAAGTTGCAGTGGACACTGCAGGTGACTTTTAAGATTTGTTGTGGTAAATCTAGTAGACTTTGTCCCTCCTCTTGGAACCCCAGCTGAACATGTAATTCAAATGGCAATCATGCTGCCGTCCTCTGCGACTGAAAAACGTCCAAACCGGCGATGACATGTTTGCTGTTTTGCTCCCTCGTCTACTAAGGCCACACCGTGTGGCTCTGCTCAGATGCACAAGTTAGACGTCATGACAGTGACAACAGCGTGCAGCACTGGTGAAGTTATCGGCTCCATTTAAAGGCTGTCATTTAATTATCGGAATAAAGCATAATTTCTGCATATTTCCCATTATCGTCCGATAATTTATCACTGCGGTTGTCAAAGTGGAGACCGGGGACCCCTGGGGGTCCGTGGCATATGGCCAAGGGGTCCTGAAAATAATTTATAAAACTCCTACATAATTGAAAAAAATAAAAAAAGTAAAACAACCGTACCTTTTTGAGATAATTACCACAGTGTCATTTTCTTCAAGAAAAGTGAATTTAGCCAGTAGGCGGAGCACAAGATTTACAATGCATGTTAATACATTTCCTGGCAAGTAGTACAAGGACAATATATTTTTTCGGATTCATGGTCATTGAGTTGGATTCAGGATGCAAACTATAACAATGGTAGGGGGTCCTTGTAAACATGTATCCATTGTATGGGTTCCTGGCTTGAAAAAGATTGAGAACCCCTGATTTATTGGACTTGATATTTGTCATGCATCCCTACTTTTACCTGAGATGATCACATTCTAAATGCCTAGTTGACCAATCAGATTGCTTAATTGGAGTTACCCACTGTATAATTGTTGTCCCTACTACAGATTCACCAGCGCATCCATACAGGAGAGAAACCGTACCACTGTCAGCAGTGTGGGAAGACCTTTACAACATCTGGTTGTCTGAAGATTCACCAGCGCATCCATACAGGAGAGAAACCGTACCACTGTCAGCAGTGTGGGAAGACCTTTACAACATCTGGTTGTCTGAAGATTCACCAGCGCATCCATACAGGAGAGAAACCGTAACACTGTCAGCAGTGTGGCAAGACTTTCAATGATCCAAGTAATTTTGAGGTACATCAGCGCATTCACATCACACGGTCTTCTACCCTACTAGGGTATTATACAATGTAATTGGCGTTTATTGTTGTGGTTTAATGAGGTCAGGGTGCATCAGATGTTAACGTCCTATAGTATATGTATAACGTCTTATAGCAGCACAAAGCGGTCCGCCACCATCATTTTAAGAGGTCTGTTCTACGTTTAACCTGATGTGATCACATTCTTAATGCCAAGTTGACCAATCAGATTACTTAATTGGAACTACCCATTGTATAATTGTTGACATCCCTACTCCAGGTACACCGACGTCTTCACACAGGAGAGAGAAAATCAACACCCAAACACATGTCTTGATGAAAGAAAATAGTTTCCAAACATCTGTAATGTGGTCCTTACTGTTGTGTCATGAGTCCTTCCTGATCTCCAAGTAGTCTATTTCTTCTACTCATTTGTTTTCAGATAGTTTATACTCCATGGCCATGCCATTCACCTTGTTTTCCTCACCCATCGCCTCATCTACAGGTTATTTCCTCATTAGTCCCTCAGTTTATTTACCTGACCACTTCCCTTTGTTCCCTCACAGATTGTCTTTGCATTGTGCTTCGTTCGATGGCATTCGCTACCTCATTCCCTTGTCATAGATTCTGTTTTGTTTTTTTAAATAAACCGTGTGGATTTTTGCTGGTCATTTTGTCGTGCTTTTGGGTTCACCTCTGTTCTTGTTCAGTGAGTGTGACAATATGTAAACTTGTTACACTTATAATTATTAATTCTCTGAAGAAACACCAGCACAAACACACAAAGTGAAGAAGTAAAACATCTGTTTTTCTACTCTGACATGTAGATGAATGATATTTGCTGTCTGATATGTAACGTGAAGTATGTAAAGGTTGAGCTGAGATAACTTTGGTTATTGAGGAATAATGTTTTATTGTTCATATTCAATTGTAAAATGATTGTCAATGTTCACACATCTATGGAAGCATTTTAAGGACAATCAAATGAAAATGCAATAGAGAGGTGCAGGAATGAGTCCTAAAACCCGGAAATCCGTTAGCATTTTGGCACTTCCGGGTCACCTCATCTCGAAGTCGATGGGTTTTTTGAATGGGTTTGTAGTTAGATACCTGGAATAAGGTACGTGGTTAACACAAGCTAAAGAGATGGCCACGTTTTGGTCTATGACATAAAATACGTAAATACCCCACTCGTGAATTTTGAAGCTTTTACGTGTCTTAAAAAACGTATGGCGATTGCATTTATGCTTCAAAAATCATAAAAGTAAAGCTAACCTACAAAAATACATCATCCCTGCGCCAGTGGTGCAGGGATGACGTATTTTTGTAGGCCAACCCGGAAATTAGCATCGCCCTGGGTTCCCTCGACAAAAAGCCAATGGGTTTTTCCCATTGGATTTTGCATTATTGCAGAAAATAAGCTCTGTGGCAAACAAGAGTCTATGACACTAACACGTTTTTTTAAGCAAGATAATCGTCACCAATGAACACTACTTTAATGATTTTTGAAGCATGAATGCAATCGCCAGAAGTTTTTTAACACACATAAAAGCTTCAAAATTCATGAGTGGGGTATTTACTGATGTATTTTATGTCGTAGACCAAAACGTGGCAATCTCTTAAGCTTGTGTTTAACCACAGACCTTATTTCAGACATCTAACCAAAAACCCATTCAAAAAACCTGTTGACTTCAAGACTAGAAAACCGGAAGTGCCAAGATGATACCGGATTTCCGTGTTTTATGACTTCTCCCTGCACCACTCTATTGCCGGTGTTCAAAGACATCAGGGGCCCCAACGGGAGGCTTACGCCCAACTTCCACTGGCCCCAGCGCGGGAGCGTTTCAGCAGCGAAGCGCTGCGAGGCGGCTGGATTCGCGAGAATCATGAGATCACATGGTAATTTGTGGATGTAAAAAGAATGTTATTTGTGTCCGAAGTTGACTTGCAGTTGCTTTGGTCATTTTGTTCTAGATGTTTGTGCTTTCTGTGTCCTGGAGTAGACGCTAGTGGACGCTTTGCTCTTCGCTCTTGTGACGAATAAATAACAGCACATATAACAACAGGCTGTAATATCCTCACATAGCCACAAGGGAACAGGAACTAATATATAAGCTGTATTAACCGCACCTGGCCACAAGATGGCGGCACACATCTCTAAAGGTGTTAACATTTCTTCTGTTGATGTTAAGGACTTGGCTCTTTCTGGGGGGTATTGCACAAAACTAGGATACATAAATCCAGGATAATTGAGTAAGCGCGGTTTGGACTATTCTGCTTGGCGGTATCCCGGCTTAATCGGTTGCACGATTGCCAAGCCAGGATAAATAGGCGCGGCTAAATCACGTCAGGTGAAGCTAGCTGGGATAAGCGGCATGCTTGAATAGACCTCGCGATCGCTCACAGAATCACCGATCGGAACATGGCGTTTCATACGTCACGGCCGCTGAACAGCTCCTTATTGGATACCCGACCCAAGCCCGACGGGACCCGAGGGGACCCGACGGTACCCGACGGGCCGGGTCGGGTTCGGACTCGGTGACGTCTGCGCGATTTGAAATTTGAAATGTAAAACAGCTTATTCTGCATGGTAGCCAATGGGCTGTTTCACATGTTGCAAAGGTTCGATTGTGTGATTAAAATACATTTTATAAATATGACATAAGCGTTGCGCTCATCTGTTTGTTGACATTTCCAAATGCGCTGCAGTTGCGTAATAAAGGCGGACTTTCATAAACACAAACGTAAATGTGTCATAGTATGAAAAAATATAGACTTTAACTGTGTTGGCCTGAGTAATAACACTTAATCAATATAAAAAACAGCCAACAGATTTAAATGAAATGAGAAATTACTATATATGTAATATTTTAATTCGGGATAATTAAAATGATGCAACATACTTAGAAAGACCATGCACATGCTGTAAAACACATTAATTCCTCACAGGATTGACGGTGTAAATACAGGTGAATCACTAGGATTAATCTTAGCCTGGCTGTTAGCCTGGTCGGGAGCAGGCTAGCTGCGGAGAATAAATCACCATGGTAACTTAGCCGGGATAAGTGTGAGCTGCTTTCATGCAACCGACTTGAGGCTAAATGTAGCCAGGATAACCTAAATCCGTAAACATATCCCGGCTTAATCCCTCATCCTAGTTTTGTGCAATACCCCCCTGATCATTTCGGTGTGTTCTTTGACTTACAGATCACTCCAAATGTTCAGTTAACCTCTGTGTCTGTTAAGAGAAGGTACATACATGAGAATACCAGTGCAACGTTTATGGAGGCTATAAGGTGTCAGTTCTGGTCCTGTTGGATCTCAGTGCTGCATTTGACACTGTGGATCACAGTATATTGTTGAACAGGTTGGACACTTGGGCAGGACTCAGCGGAACAGTCCTAGAATGGTTCAGGTCCTACTTGGAAGAGTGTGACGAATAAATAACAGCACATATAACAACAGGCTGTAATATCCTCACATAGCCACAAGGGAACAGGACCAAATATATAAGCTGTATTTACCGCACCTGGCCACAAGATGGCGGCATACATAATACATTAGGAGGCGGGCACACTGGGGGTGGGCGCTCAACACTAGCCAATCAGAGCACATTACACGTCATAGAGGCCACGCCCACCCAGGTACTATCGAGCGCACACAAGCAGGAGAGGGCAGAGACTCTACAGGCAGCGTATCTATTAGATATCCAGGTAAGAGTCGCTCCACGCGTGAATTATACAATTCCTCTCCTTTTGCTTCATAGATAACAGACCAAATCCTATAACAAATAAAGTGAGTTAAAAGCGATCCTGTGTCGGCGGTCTTCTTCCTCAAAGAACACAACAACTTGGCGACCCCGACGTGATTCAGAGAGGAGAGGCAACGGATCGGGGGAAGCGGGGCCACGCGGCAGCGCACGTCTCGCCATCTCTGTCACAGGCGCCATCAAAACACCCACACAGCACAGCGACGTAGCGCCGCCGTAAGTGCGACGTCTGGTGAAACGTAGATGCTACGTAGCACAGAGATAGTTTGCCCATTGACACGACGTCGCGACGACGTCGCTTACCGCTGCTCCGCCGACGTTCCAGCGCTCTCTGCGCGATCTTCATCCTACGGGGGAACGCTGTCCATCCTACGCATTGCCTACGTAATTTCCTGTCCATCCTACGCATTGCCTACGTAATTTCCTACTTTAGCCCTTTATAACCTTTGCCAATATGTCAATAAGAATAATAGGCCTATTAACTAACCTATTGATTATTATTATTATTATTATTATTATATTATTATTATTATTATTATTGTTATTATTATTATTATTATTAGTCTTACTGGTCTTATTCTTATTATATAATATAAAGAACTGACAAATACACATAGATAGGCGCATCGATTTATTTCTCAAAACAAACAAACAAACAAAAAAAGAAGAAAAAAAAGAAAAAGAAAAAGCTAACGCCTCCGTGGGTGCAGCCGGTCATTAGCCAGACGGAGCCACTCCTGGAGGACCTTCTCCACCTCTGCCTCGGAGCAACGATGGGCCCCGTTGCGCAGTGCTGATGCTGGAAATATAAGGATATTTAGGTAAGTTTTAATTGCAATGTAATCCACAGATGAGCACAGTTTCAAAATGTTAGGATTGACCTCATAATTATGGAATCAACAAGCAATTTCCCGCGCGCACACTCAGACCGTCACCGGGGCTTCAGAGTAATATGTCCCGATTCACAACACGTGGTAGGCTAATTGGTCAAGATTGGAGACCGTTTTCTAACGGTTACTTGCGTTGCTAGAGACAGGTAATAATTTAAAATTTAGTAGAAAATTGTGTCAATCTGTCCCAATTGTACTTATAATATTTGTATTAATATACATATATGTTAATAACTCTGCTGGAATGTAAAATAATTTCGATGATTAGCCTGCATGGGAGAGATCCTGTTAAAATGACTCACGTCCTCCTGTTATGGACATTTTTTGTACCCTGTTTTCAAACACACACCATGATAAAAACTGGTATTACAATTATTTTTTGTTGTTGCTTAGGGTTAGGTGAATCTAATGAATGATGTGTAATTTCATCAATATTTTTTTAAATATACAATTTAACCCTTTCATGGCCTGTTTTAGTGAGGGACCGCTTATATCCGTCTTAAAAAATGTTGAAAAACGGCAATAAAAAAAATGTTTTTCTTCCTCCAACTATTATGAAAACAGTCATTTGTCTGCCTTTGAACTGGGCCAACAGTGATTTGTTTGCTTATAGTTTGCTGGAGCATTTTTTTCATCTTATATGGCCATGTTACCGTGCAGCTTTTTGTGATGGCTAAAGGGCATGGTCACGTGACTTTCTGTGTAAAAACATGACATCATAATATACATATGGCTAGAAGACCATCATACTGTGGCGGTTTAAGGCCGTTTTAGTCAAATAGAACCCGAGATATGTCCTAATACTACTTAACACCGCCCACCGCGACGCGTTGGTAGGCACATCTGTTCACACCTGGTCGCACATCTCAGCTGCAGCGCTGTTCAGTTTGCCGCGAGCGCCGTCTGTCAAGCTGGATAGACCAGGTCATACCAGGAAGTCGGGCATAGAAAAGGCAAGAGAATCCGGTCAATTTTCAAAAAATGATGATTAAGTTGTTGCTCGTTTGTCTATACATATTTGACCGTTGCGTGTGCACACAACACAACACACACACACACACACACACACACACACACACACACACACACACACACACACACACACACACACACACACACACACACACACACACACACACACACCGTGGAAAACCGAATGAATACGAGTATGGACGATGTCTGACCCCTTGGTCGCACTGCACGCGGAAGCTACGTGCCTTCTCGGGCGCTTGGGTGGTCGCACTGGGAGCTCCTCTCTCCGCGCCCGTCAGACATCGACTGCAGTCGCCCATACTCGTATTTGTGCTAACTGACAAACATTTAGGCAGACAAGCAACAACTTAATGAATCGTCATTTAATTATTTTATTTTGAAAATTGACCGGATTCTCTCGCCTTTTCTGTGCCCGACTTCCTGTCTGGTATGATCCAGCTTGACTGACGGCGCTCGCGGCACGCGTGGAAAATAGAACTGAACCGAACTCCACACCACACTGCCTGCCAGTGTGTAAAAATCTTTAACTTGATTAGGCAGCTACATAAGGATTTAATATGCCTTACGTGTCACCTTATGCCTGGTGTCTTTTAGTGTATTTGTAGGCAGTCCTACTTACATATAATTATTTCTTTGATTCTAGAGTTCTTCATTCCTCTCTTCTGACCACGGCCGCACCAGTTCAGCTGGACAGCCAGATGGGGGGCAAACACTTTCTGGCATACCCTCCATATCATTTTTTTAAGTGTTTGCCCCCCGCTCAGAGACAGCATTGACACCTGTGAGTAAAAAAAAAAACAAAGTTTGATGATCAGAATGAGATCTGGTGTACTTTGATGTCAGTTACTCAAAGCTGCAGCATTAATTATGTGTGCAAGTTGTGTAGATTTAATCACATTATTATACATCCAATTAATTATATTTTTCTCCTTTTAGAATGGATTCCCAGAAATATTTCTGTGCCTCAGTGCTTCCCTACAGATGAATGGTAAGGTGTGTCTATGTTACATCTTGACTGGAGAAGTAACACTGTTCTTGTTGTCACAAGCTTATCGGTTGGAAATTAACTCAGGGTGGTGGCGTCATTATACTATACTATATATACACACACACACACACACACACACACACACACACACACACACACGTTAGTTTCATTACCAGCTTGTTTTTGTTTTCAGCATTATTCATCTTCCCCTCAAGTTCATCCAGTTCTCCGAGTGACTGGAGGGGAAGCTGAACGTCAAGGTCCTCATGGGGTAGGGGGCCCTCAGGGGTGAACTGCGGCCTCCCCTGCGCCTGCAGGCTTTGGACCAGGGCAGTGAGGTGCTGGAGCTGGAGCTGCACCTCGCTGAGGGCTTCCAGCACACTTCTTTCAACAGCTGTTTGATACAAAAGCAGTAATGGAATGATTAAGGTAAATTATTATTTGTTTATGTTTTTGCAGAAATATTATAGGAATTTTGCTATCCCGTTTAAATCTTACGTGTGCATTGTGCAGGGACAAGCCGGCCAGTTGGCCAGACCCTGGCTCTTGAGGAAGAACCTGAAACAAAAAATGACGGTCAATTATAGCATGGTATGCACATTTACAGTGGGACTGGAATAGTTTGGTAATTATTTTTGGCAACACATCAACCTAGCGTCCCTGTTACAGTCAAGCATGTCACACATTATTTCCAAAACAGTTGTACATCATTTGATTAAAAAAATGGCTTAATTTCTACTATGAACTGATTGTGGTCTTACCCTGGCAGGTTGGCCTGGATGTCGACCCTGCCTGGCTGTCTGGAGGTGGACTAGGAGCTGGTAATACAGGTAATGATGTGTAAATCAGTTTAGTCACAAACAAGTCAAGCAATCAAACATAACGGTTGAGTCCCTCACACATAACCCTTTTTAATTTCTGTTGCAAAAAAACAACCCATCATGTGTCACCTTAGAGGAGGTTCTGAGATTGACTTAGATTTGTATGGGCTAACGTGCCACACAGTATTGCTAAAAGAGCTGTGCACCCTTTGACTTAATTTACAAAGAGTGAAATGCATCCGCCAATAACATCAGGAGTAGTGCATCATTTGCCCCTGCTATCCGCCCTGTTTTAAGGTCCAATTCACAAAAGATATTGCGTTAATGATATTCCAGTGCAAACATGCCCATACATTAAAGAAGTAATTGGCCCTTTTTACGTTTGACTGTATTTATCCATGTGACAAAGTTGCTGCCCTTGTGCCAAGACCACACAAGCACGACAAATAGCAGAGAGAAAAGAAAAACTTACTTGTAAGATACATATGTACAAGATACAAGTCTTGACCAATGGGAGCATGTACGCATGTATTGTATTGTGCATTCCTAAACATATTTGGTATTTAATACCCCAGTCTGTCAGTCTTGTTGGTTTTTAAGACACAAACCTTCAGACTGTGAAATAATTTGATGAGAAAGGGAAACACTGAAAAGCACAGAAGGGCCCACCTCAAGAACAGCCTTTAAATAGCAATGAAGTAAAATGTGCAGCAAAAAGGTATGTTTAGGCTTCAGACTACATCCTGCAAAATCCTTTGCCATCGCCATTTTATTTTATTTTATTTTTACCACTGTCCATGGTTAATCTAAGATGAGGCTATAAGCCCATACTTCTAAGTATGGGCGTGACACTGTCACAACATTACTGTATACGTATTCATTAAAAATATGTCTTCGTTGTACTCAGCAATAGAGGGACACACTGCCTCAGCCAATGAAGGTACTGTTATGTTATCTGAACTGACTAACGCCAAATTTCTGTCTACTCTCTCCTTTGCTTTTCGCCGCAGAGTCCAATATGATGGCATGTTACTGGTGTTGGCCATGCTCTCTCACAAGCAGCACAACAAAGACAAAAGTTCCACTCAGAGGCCTGCCTGCTCTGTGCCTAGATAAGGGGCACGTGACCTCAAGTAAATGCAAAACAACAATAATAAGTAATGTAAATTATTTTGCACTTTACCTGGCCTCTAACGGAAAGTGCCAACACACTGTAACACACCTGAAAGTGAAAGGGAAATAAAAAAACATGAGCATACTGGAAATGATGGGGAGCAACACACAGCAAAACTCAGTGCATAGTATTAGCCCATTGAAATAATGCAGTCCAAATGAATAGCGTTGAATATAAAATGCAATCCATTACACTAAATACATACATCTACCAGGAATGTGTGGCCAATATATTTGCTTAGTACATTGATGGTATTTGTTTTGTTTTTTTGGGCTTAATTAGCTGTCTAAACTTTTTCAGTGAACATTTCATCACAGCAGGGCTATTGTTTTATTGTTTATCACTGTGTCTTATTATCATTTGACTGTTTTTGATTAATATTGTCTAGATGTTTTGTTTAAAGCACCTTGAGATGGACGTTTTGTATAAAAGGTGCTATATAAATTAGATTATTATAATTATAATGATTATAATTATTATTATTATTATTATCTATAATTAAATGACACACTGTGCCTTTGTGTTGACTGCTGGGGGAAGAACTGTGCAGCCTTTAATCCCATCAAAAGATATTTCCAGTAGAAAGGCCCTAAAAAGGTTAGTAAGTGGAGTATCCTCATGTTTCCAAAAATACTGAAGCAAGAAACCCTTCTGATCACATATGTGCAGTTTCATATGTTCAATTGTAATGTTCAATTGTAATGTTCAATTGTAATTAAATGTAAAATTAGTATGCATATTATCCTACCGGTCACAATTGTGGCTGACTATAAAACACACTTTCACCTATGTTTTCATGAAAATTAAAAAAAAAAAAAAAAAAAGATTGATTATCTGCTAATGGCACATGATTTGAATTTGAATTTTTTTCATGTCTGGGAACAATTTGGGATTAAATGGGTTAAGACTGAGCTGTAATTAGAGGAATCCTTTAAAAAAAAAAAAAAAAAAAAAAAAAAAAGTTTAAAACCTATTGGCTCTGCCCAGTGCCACTCTGGATCTGCCTTAACCAATCGCTAACGTTTGGTCATGTCGTATTTCATGCGCCAGAAACCACGTTGCGCGCAGTATACAAACGGCAGATGCATTAGCATTAGCCTCCTCCCGCCTCCGTACTTACGCTCAATCACTGAAGAAATCGTTAACCGCTAACTTAGCTTTTTCCTCTCACAAAAAAATGTTAAACATCATATACTGTGTTATCCGAACGTGTAGCATATACTTTCGTTAATCAAATTGTGTACATTCATCAACACTGATGTGCAAAAGGAACTAATTAACGCACCCTTGAAAAAATATCAGCCAGACATGCTAACCCACATGGGTCTTATCCTACCTCGTTAGAGCTATAACGTTAACGTTAGACAGGACGTTCGACACATATAAAGTTAAAATACTACTGCATTCATACCAAGTATTATTAAATGGGCATGGCGCCTTTCATTTAACTTACTTACAGAAAGATACTTCGTGAAGTCTGCAGGTGAACAGAAAGTCGTCCTCTGCCGATCCCGCTCGAGTCTGACTGCTCGTCGTCCCGCTCTTCAGACAAACACGTCACATGTCCGTTGGAATTATGGGAGTAACACTGTTGAAGTGTTTATTTTAAAATGAACACTTAACAGTGTTGTTTGGATTTAACTCCCTGGATTAACACCAACTCTTTTGAGGAATTAACTCTCAAATAGTTGAATTAAACTAAGCAAATGTTGAATTAACACTGTATTTTTAACATACAACACCAACACTGGAAATTTAACACTTTTGAATTGAATCACAGAAAGATGCATGCACAGTAAACATTGACGAATGTGTTGTGTTTAAGGCACTGCTATTTGTAGAGGGACAAATTGCACTGTCGGACAGATTATTTATTTTTAGAGCGGGGGGGGGGGGGGGGGGGGGGGGGGGGGGGGGGGGGGGGGGGGGGAACGTGGGAATACTGGAGCAATCACCCTCCTTGGGTGCTACGTGATACCGACGCTTTACCGATGTTTCGAATCTGCGGCTGATTGGCATCGCGCTGCCTCTGCCCAGCCGACGTCTACTCTACATACACAAATGGAACGCGATGTAGTAGCGACGATCCTCTGTAACGCCGACGTCGCTGCGACGGAGGGTGCTGTGTGGGCAGGTAAGCAGAACCTATTGACTATATAGAGGAAGCAAATGGCCAGAAATGTATGATTAATTTTGCTGAAGGTTAGAGTCCTTGGCGTTTCTTATTAATTGTGCTGAAGGTTAGAGTCCTTGGCGTTTCCTATAAATTTTGCTGAAGGTTAGAGTCCTTGGCGTTTCTTATTAATTGTGCTGAAGGTTGGAGTCCTTGGCGCTTTTTATTAATTTTGCTTGAGGTTAAAGTCTTTGGTGTTTTTTTAAGGCTGAATTCTCCTACTGTGTTAAATTCGGATGTGTAGAAACCTGGGAAACCAGTGGAGTTGTATCAGATGCGATAAGATGTTGACTGGGAACATATTGCTGGCAATATTTCCATCCTCAAAAAACTAAGCTAACTTGCATGAATCATAATACCTTTTGTGTGATTAACCCTGTTATGTGATAATGCTTGCTTGCTTTGCTACGGTGCATCTTTGTTTTTTCTGCAAATGTATGATTGTTCATGTGACTGAAGGAATCCCTCTAGGAGGGAGATGTTTTATGAGGCTTTGTCTCCCACTAAGAGGAGTGGGGGAAGTGCATGTCTTGTGAGGCTTTGTCTCCCACTAAGAGGAGTGGGGGAAGTGCATTTCTTGTGAGGCTTTGTCTCCCACTAAGAGGAGTGGGGGAAGTGCATGTCTCGTGAGGCTTTGTCTCCCACTAAGAGGAGTGGGGGAAGTGCATGTCTTGTGAGGCTTTGTCTCCCACTAAGAGGAGTGGGGGAAGTGCATGTCTTGGGGGGGTTATCAGTTTCATGGCCCCAGGTGTGGCCAATGTTTAGACTACGAAAGGGGAGAGAAAGAGAGTAAACTTACCTTTCACTCTAATTTTAAAGATGTATATTAAACAGTGCCAGTAGACTCGAACACATGCACACATAGACACACACACATAGATGGTCATATACACAGTATTAAGTAGGAAGATATAAAGTGTGTTCAGTTAGATAAGAGCAGTGGGTCTATGCTTTAGCAATATCACACACCGGGAGCATAGACAAGATCTCGTGGGAGCTTGCAGGACCATATGAAGTTACAAATCCCTGTAAGCCATATTTGGAGTTCAGGCACTCCACCATAGGTTTTAATCCTCAGACTCCATGTTTAGAGTTGTTAGTATTATCTGTAGTTAACATCCGCCTAAATAACCCCCCCCCCCCTTTCCCAAATCCCTCCTAAGAACCCCCCCCTACTGGCCAAGAAAAGGAACTCTATGTTAATAATATGTTTTGATTGGCTAGTGTTGAGCGCCCGCCCCCAGTGTGCCCGCCTCCTATTTTATTATGTATGCTGCCATCTTGTGGCCAGGTGCGGTTAATACAGCTTATATATTTGGTCCTGTTCCCTTGTGGCTATGTGAGGATATTACAGCCTGTTATATGCACTGTTTTTTTTCGTCACAATAGTTATATAGTGCAGTTTGTATGCACATTTTTTCAATATTAATTAATTCAGTTTTAAATATTACAGTATAATATATATAGATTTAATAATCCCTCTCTCCTAGGAGTGAAATCCCAGCTGACACAGCGCAGGTATTACCCTGTCCCCAATGTCAGTACTCCTGAATGTTAATGTCTCAGATCTTCTTCGATGAACACATGAAGAGGAGCCATGGTGATCTGTACGGCCGACTGCTGAGGAGTGGATAAATCCAAGTGGAGACTGGCCTCCTCCCATCCATCGCAGCCTCCTCTCAAGAGCCAGTCAGAGCCTCCCAGAACCCGTCCAAAAGACGAGCCAGATTACAGCAGACGAAGCCAGACGCCACTGTTGTAAGCAGTGCAGAAAAACCTTTCATCAATCTTGTAGTCTGAAGAGACACCAGCACATCCATACAGGAGAAAAACTGTACCACTGTCAGCAGTGTGGGAAGACGTGGGAAGACGTTCAGTGATCCAAGTAATTTTGAGGTACATCAGCGCATTCACATCACACGGTCTTCTATCCTACCAGGGTACTTTACAATGTAATTGGCGTGTATTGTTATGGTTTAATGATATAAGGGCGAGTCAGATCTTCCCATAGCAGCTCAACCAGTCTGCCACCGTCATTTTCAGAGATCTGTTTTACTGTTTACCTGATGTGATCACATTCTAAATGCCTAGTTGACCAATTAGATTGCTATTGGAACTACCTATTGTATAATTGTCTACATCCCAACTCCAGGTACACCGGCGTCTTCACACAGGAGAGAGAATGTACTGCTGTGGAAAGTGTGGGGAAACTTTTAATAAATCTGGTGATCTGAAGAAACACCAGCGCATCCATACAGGACAGAAACTATACCACTGTCAGCAGTGTGGGAAGACTTTTGGTCAATCTCATAATCTGAAGAGACACCAGCGCATCCATACAGGAGAGAAACCGTACCACTGTCAGCAGTGTGGGAAGACTTTTAGTCAATCTAATAATCTGAAGATTCACCAGCGCATCCATACAGGAGAGAAACCGTACCACTGTCAGCAGTGTGGGAAGACTTTTAGTAAATCTGGTGATCTGAAGAAACACCAGCGCATCCATACAGGAGAGAAACCGTACCACTGTCAGCAGTGTGGGAAGACTTTTAGTCAATCTAATAATCTGAAGATTCACCAGCGCATCCATACAGGAGAGAAACCGTACCACTGTCAGCAGTGTGGGGAGACCTTTACAAGATCTGGTTGTCTGAAGATTCACCAGCGCATCCATACAGGAGAGAAACCGTACCACTGTCAGCAGTGTGGAAAAACCTTTAGTCGGTCTAGTTCTCTGAAGATTCACCAGCGCATCCATACAGGAGAGAAACCGTACCACTGTAAGCAGTGTGGACAAACCTTTAGTCACTCTAATACTCTGAAGATTCACCAGCGCATCCATACAGGAGAGAAATCGTACCAATGTCAGCAGTGTGGAAAAACCTTTAGTCGGTCTATTAATCTGAATATTCACCAGCGCATCCATACAGGAGAGAAACCGTACCACTGTCAGAAGTGTGGGAAGACTTTTAGTGATCCAAGTAATTATGAGGTACATCAGCGCATTCACATCACACGGTCTTCTACCCTACTAGGGTATTATACAATGTAATTGGCATTTATTGTTGTGGTTTAATGAGGTCAGGGTGCATCAGATGTTAACGTCCTATAGTATATGTATAACGTCTTATAGCAGCACAAAGCGGTCCGCCACCATCATTTTTAAGAGGTCTGTTCTAACTTTAACCTGATGTGATCACATTCTTAATGCCAAGTTGACCAATTAGATTACTTAATTGGAACTACCCATTGTATAATTGTTGACATCTCTACTCCAGGTACACCGACGTCTTCACACAGGAGAGAGAAAATCAACACCCAAACACATGTCTTGATGAAAGAAAATAGTTTCCAAACATCTGTAATGTGGTCCTTACTGTTGTGTCATGAGTCCTTCCTGATCTCCAAGTAGTCTATTTCTTCTACTCATTTGTTTTCAGATAGTTTATACTCCATGGCCATGCCATTCACCTTGTTTTCCTCACCCATCTCCTCATCTGCAGGTTATTTCCTCATTAGTCCCTCAGTTTATTTACCTGACCACTTCCCTTTGGTCCCTCACAGATTGTCTTTGCATTGTGCTTCGTTCGATGGCATTCGCTACCTGATTCCCTGTCATAGATTCTGTTGTTTTTTTTAAAAATACACCGTGTGGATTTTTGCTGGTCATTTTGTCGTGCTTTTGGGTTCACCTCTGTTCTTGTTCAGTGAGTGTGACAATATGTAAACTTGTTACACTTATAATTATGGTGTACTGAATGAATGAATGAAATCTTTATTTTGAACATGTTTTAAAAAAAAAGAAAATGGGCAACAGTTAAAAACAAATAAACAAATTCAATATGATAAAAAAAAATGTAATACAGCCTCTCAGGCAACAACAAAAAAATATATATCTCATGTTCAAAAAGTACTGAAGAAACTGAAGAAACACCAGCACAAACACACAAAGTGAAGAAGTAAAACATCTGTTTTTCTACTCTGACATGTAGATGAATGATATTTGCTGTCTGATATGTAACGTGAAGTATGTAAAGGTTGAGCTGAGATAACTTTGGTTATTGAGGAATAATGTTTTATTGTTCATATTCAATTGTAAAATGATTGTCAATGTTCACACATCTATGGAAGCATTTTAAGGACAATCAAATGAAAATGCAATAGAGAGGTGCAGGAATGAGTCCTAAAACCCGGAAATCCGTTAGCATTTTGGCACTTCCGGGTCACCTCATCTCGAAGTCGATGGGTTTTTTTGAATGGGTTTTTTAGTTAGATACCTGGAATAAGGTACGTGGTTAACACAAGCTAAAGAGATGGCCACGTTTTGGTCTACCACATAAAATGCGTAAATACCCCCACTCGTGAATTTTGAAGCTTTTACGTGTCTTAAAAAACGTATGGCGATTGCATTTATGCTTCAAAAATCATAAAAGTAAAGCTAACCTACAAAAATACGTCATCCCTGCGCCAGTGGTGCAGGGATGATGTATTTTTGTAGGCCAACCCGGAAATTAGCATCGCCCTGGGTTCCCTCGACAAAAAGCCAATGGGTTTTTCCCATTGGATTTTGCATTATTGCAGAAAATAAGCTCTGTGGCAAACAAGAGTCTATGACACTAACACGTTTTTTTAAGCAAGATAATCGTCACCAATGAACACTACTTTAATGATTTTTGAAGCATAAATGCAATCGCCAGAAGTTTTTTAAGACACATAAAAGCTTCAAAATTCATGAGTGGGGTATTTACTGATGTATTTTATGTCGTAGACCAAAACGTGGCAATCTCTTAAGCTTGTGTTTAACCACAGACCTTATTTCAGACATCTAACCAAAAACCCATTCAAAAAACCTGTTGACTTCAAGACTAGAAAACCGGAAGTGCCAACATGATACCGGATTTCCGTGTTTTATGACTTCTCCCTGCACCACTCTATTGCCGGTGTTCAAAGACATCAGGGGCCCCAACGGGAGGCTTAGGCCCAACTTCCACTGGCCCCAGCGCGGGAGCGTTGGGGCCAAAAGCCAGGGCAGCAAGGCCATAAAATAAAACAATGATTTTAAGACTAAGAATGTATACATATATGTGAATTGAATACATAACAGAAGCTCAAGCAAGATATTTTCAACTGTAAATTCAAATGCATGTATTTAGTTGCACAACGTCCAGTACACTAAAT